>JAPFSE010000493.1:0-40990 GCA_030777785.1 Beauveria caledonica | reverse complement strand
CGCCCACCAGCTCTAGCTTGAGCCACTTTCCGGCTCCTCATTGGTCCCACCGCTGATTGGGCTATTTGCCTATCAGTACAAATAAGTATCTACCTTTGCCTTGGTACGGACGGATATGGTAATCTCCTGCCCCAACGAGACTGGCTTGAGTTATGCTTGTGGCCATGGCAGTTTTTTCTTGGATTTTGCCTTTATTTTTTTTATGCCTCAGATTGGCAGTTGACCACTCAAGCCTGATCAAAATGTTCAACACACCAAGTTCCTCGCCCCCACGCTCCCTCGATCGAGTTGCACCGAGCTTTTCTCACCGTGTGCCCTGGCCAACCCGCTCGTCTCAGCCTGCTCCTGGTCTGCATCATTTGCATTCAAAGGAAAAGACGTGTGTCATTTATCCAACTAGCGTCGCAAGGATGTATTCAGCCCATCCCTCCCCCTCCATCCATACGGAGCGCAGCCATAAGTTACGCAGCCTCTCACGCAACGGGGCTGATGCCTGTCCTGTCAACCTACAAAATGCGCTACCCAGTCATACCAGTTACATAACAGCCATCTTGCCCGTCAGTTCGCAATTCCTAGCACCTGTTCATCCCATGGCTGCGGCTCGTCGCTTCCCCAACAACTGGTGAAGACGAGCTTCTTCCAAAACAAGCTTGTTCATCCCCAGGTGAAACGAAGAGTCGATAAAAGAAACCAAGACACTGTACGGAGTACGGATTACATCTTTCATATTTCCCCATCATACGGGTATTTACGGATACTGCCCACGCCCATTTGCACAGTGACGGTCGAGACACTCACACCTAATCTGTATGCCTGTCGCATTTCCAATTCCCTTTTACGTCCAGGCCTCATTCCCAAATGTATCCAAGCAACCGATGAAGAGAGAAAAATCTCCGAGACCCAGATAAGATGTCGCCAGTCCACAATATAATTCATTATGATTTCCCCGCCCTGCACGAGAGGGCGGGTTTTATCCCCCCTTTCCCGAGAACGTTACATAATAACTAAACATATGGGCGTTGATCCGAGCAAAGGAGAGAAAGCCTACATACGACCTGTTGGCCATCGGTTGAGACGCTGGTATCATAATCTTGCCCCAAGGTACCTGTTCTGGAAGGGTTCGGACTTGCACGTACAGAGGCGCGCCAGGCGGCATACAACTGTACAAATCAAGTCAAAATGTACACGCCTTTATGCCGATCGTTCGTGAACTGATCTTCTCGCCACACAATCAAATAACCGACGCCCAGAAATAGTTTGGTTGTAATTCGACCTTGTATTTCAACAGCTTCCCAATCCTCTCTATCTTGACCAAGCTTCGGATGAACTCCTCTCTTCTGCAGGCCCCCACAGGAGAATGACTCGCAAAAGATCCCTTTCTGCGAGGGGGCACCACCACAACATATTCCACAACGGTCGACGTCCAGGTGAACTCTTGACATAAACTTGTCAATAAATCCAGACTTGTTTGGCCCCCAGTGGCTGGCTGTACAGTGGATTACAGCTCAGCGGAGAGCGACGGCGGAATAGTTCAGTCGAAACATGGGCTAGAGCTCTGGACCTCTTTTACTATCAACGAGCCTCTTCTCCGTGCCCGTTTTCCCTCTTTTTTTTTTTAGCTGAAGAAAGACCGCAGAGCCTGATCCGTCACGCCTTCAAGGCCAGGCATATGGCCGGCCGCCGACCCGCTTTCGAGGATGTGACGCCAATACCAAAGGCTTTTTTGCTCTGGAAAAGGAGAAACCACAAGCCTGGTTATGAAGATTCATCAGTTTTAATTAAAAATAACAAACCTCGTTGATTCTGACTCTGCTTGTTCCCTTGTCCCCCCGCTGCTACATGTATTCAGAAAACGAATCTGCAGAACCTGCAGCAACGGAGCAACTTCAGGTACTCATATGTGTTCTGCAAATGTCATCGGCCGGCCTGCCTTAAGAAAACAATTCCCGTCTTGTTTCCTCAACATGCATTCGGACCACAGGTGCCTGTCTCATCAAGAGCCAACATTCTACCCCAGCTCTCGAAATCAAGAAAAGTAGTACCCCCTCAGCGCCGGCGGCGTCGGCTGCTTTTCCCCTCCTCGCTCACCGAACAGCGTCTTCTCCTCCACACCTCGTCATGCCAGACCAAACTGTATTTGAAGAACGGTGCATCTTAACATGTATGCCGGCTTCCTCTCGGAGAACATGACTCGGAAAACATGGAATGAGTTTGCAAAATGTTGCAAGGCACAAATAATCGCTATTGTTGTTGCTTACTATTTCCCCAAATACTGGCAACTATCTGTAAGCAAGCCTAGGCGGCTTCTGCAAAGCATGACAAAACATTGGCAGACATGCACTTCACCAGCGCAGCTTTGTAGTTCTTCTACAGCATGCACAATATTTGGATCGAATAACGCCATTGATTCTTCTATAAACCGCTAATTCCACCTTTGCAACTATATGTGTTAGGAACTGGTAACAGCGGCTCAATCAGCCGGAATCAAGAGCAAGACGGGCCAAACCCGGGCCCTAGTCTAGAATGTATAAGCGACAGATAAGGGAAAATGCGTGTGATATGAGGCTGACATATCCAACCGGAAATCTCTGGCCTTGTCGTCGGGGTCCATCTTGACAAAATATGTCACCCATAACTGCCCGCGGCGGTCAACAGACACGTCCGTGTGCCATAGAAATAAAACGCGTCGGTACCAAAGAGTGACGCTCCGTCGCAGTGCGATGTTGCTCGCGCTGCGTCAGTCTATGCAATATTATGCAATATGCTTCCTCAAGCCCCTTTCCGGGAACTCTCCCATTTCAAAACCACCAAAAAAGCAAAAGTCCTGCCGCGCTGACAGGCCCGAGAAAGAGAAACGCTATCAAACAAAGAGGGTATAAGCCAACCAAGCCATCGCAACCAGATGCTCAACGACCATGCCTTCGTTGAACCTTGCAAAAAATGAGTGCAAACATTATTTACGGTTTTGGTCGCCCAAGTTGAGCCAGCTCATGTCTGTCGATGTGGCTGCCATGGCAAGCTGTGGCTGTTGACTTACTCCAGAGCTTTGCGGTACAGTCGACGAGTCCTCTCGGCGATGCTGGTATATGCTACTCGGGGCGCGGTCGTGACCCCAAGGCTTGTTCTCGCCAGAGTTTCGAGACATCTCATGGATGCTCTCCGGCACCCCGCTCGAGTACCCGGAAGCCATTGACAGGGGCGATACGGGACGCTCAATCGTGCCGGCCATACCCTCAGTAGGAATCTTGCTGACAAATTGCGATACAACCGGGCTTCCCGTGTTGACGCTATTTACTTCAGGTCGATATTCAAAATTGAGAGGAGGCACTGTGGCAGAATCTTGGGTTGCACGGGCATTGTGACTGGCCGAGTGGGCTTCCGAGTAACGAGAGCTGCGCTCTGAGGTGACAGTCGCTCGCTTATTTCCATACCCAAGAATTTGTAGAGCACTTCCTCCAGACCAATATTTGTTCCAACCAGAGCTGCGGCGGGTGCCGTCCCTGGTAGACCCGGGTTCACCATTGCGTGGTCGAGGCTCGGCAACGGCAGGGTCGAAAGCAACAACACGGTCATCCTGAGTCTGCAACATTGGATTGTTTGAGGGTTGGGGAATCGGCTTGCTAATGGTGCTCTTGAAATGCTTGCGCAGAGAGCTGATTGAGCTCCTCGACGACGAGCGCGACATCTTGCCGTTTGCACCAGCTTGCTTCTGAGGTCCCATTCGGCCCATAAGGATGGCGACAGAAGAATACGATTCGGTGGAGAGCGTGGGATTGTGACTGCGATAGTTGACCTGCGTGGTAGGAGGTTGCACGCTCCTGGCGAACGCCATCGTTTCCTTTTCATCAGGGTTGAGAACATCGCCCTGATTGGGGTTTATGCGGCGCTTGCGGCGCTTAAGACAAAGCAGAACGACCAGGAGGATGGCGAGGAATGCTGCAATAGTTCCCAGAGTGATCCCGAGAATGGCGTTTGAGCTAGGGCCATGCTTTTCAGGTTTGGTTGTAGGGCTTGTTTCCGTGGGAGTTGCAGTGGTGGTTGCCATGGTCGTGCTAATTGAGGTGGTAAAGGTGGAGGAAGTCGTCGTCGAGGTTGAGGTAGTGCTCGTCGTCGATGCTGTGGCGGCGAGAATCTTCTGTGAGCCGTCACCAAGAAGTTCAGTGGCGTTAACCCAGCTGTTCTTTTGCGCATTGAAGATGGCAACCGGCTCCTTGGCGTTGCCTCCAGACATGACGATCATGCCATTGGCGCCCTGAGCAACAGAGTAACCGTTTCTGGTCGTATCCGGTGCGTGGGTGCTGTTGTACTCGGGCCAGCTGCCGAAGCTGAGGTCGACACTGCGCTTTGACACAGCTCCTGCGCCGCGCATGGCTTCATTCGGAGCTTTGGCAAGTGGTATGCGCGTTACGGCATTGGGCGAGCGACTCAGGTCGAATTTGAGCAGACTCAAGGAGCTATCGCTTGTGCTGGCAACCAGTGCGCCACGGACTGCGGCAGAATCCGCGGGCCACGAGTCCTTGATGCTTCCAACTGGTCTCCATCCATCATTGTTGCCCAGGGCCGAGTTCATAAGCCAGACAGTACCATCATCTGCAGGACCAGATACCAAGGCAACGTCGGCACCAGCCCAAGGGAAAAGCATTGGTTTGACTGCGCCAGCTCTGCCCGAGCTTGGGGGGTTTGCGGATGTTACTCGGAGCGGTTGCTCTCCGGAAATCTGGATCTTGTGTGTTTCCTGCGAAGCTCCTGGAGCAGCACCCGGATCATCCGACTTGGTACCAGAAAAGACGACGATTGAATCGGAGGCATCGTTGTACACGGCACTGTGGCCGCGGCGGTTCTGCAAGTCCATAGTCAGGGGCGTGAGAGTTTCCCATTTGCCGGTAGAGAAGGTGTACTCCTGCAAGCCGGGATAGCTCTTGTCGTCGCTGTAGCCACCGACTACTAGTAGAGAGGCTGCGCCTTTGTCGGACAGCTTCCTACCGGCGCAAGAAGGTCCTGTCACCTTGACGCTACCATTGAGAGTCTTCCATTTCGCGCTATCCTCCAAGGCCAAAGATAGAAAGCCTTTTTCCGAGTACGAGTAGAATGTGTTGTCAACAATGACTGTGCAGGCATTGTCTAGCACGGACATATCATCAGGCTTGGGGACAGACATTGCGAATGGCTCGTCCCTTCAACCTGGGCGGTTGTTTCAGACGGACAAGTCAAGAGCAGAATGTAATCAAAATGACATGACTCGGCAGTATCAATTAGACAATAGACGGCGCGTATCGGAAATACTAGACAAGTTCTGTTATGTGAATTGGTAATGTATAGCAGGAGGTTTTTCGCGACTCGTTGAGCGGCGCGTTTTTTCAGGTGGAGAAATGTAATCGGTTATCGAAGACGATCGAAGAGTCGGCACGGTTGAATGAGAATGGGAAGCAGTCGTTGACAACCAGCCGTCAAACTTTCTTGTTTGTGATATTTTGAATCGAAGCTACTTTTGAGCGGTTCGTTTGTCCGGTCCAGTGTGCGGATGCAGCGCTCCAGGCGGCTAGTTCAAGGGTTTTGATGAGAAGAATAAGTTGCAAGAGAGAACGCGGCTCGCTCTAATCGGGCGATGGCAATATCGTGTTTGCGAAGCGTGCTGCGGTGCAACCTCGTACCAGACGGTATGTATTGGAGCGGGCAGTGGTACTGGAATGCAGTGAGCAGGCGGACAACCGCGATCAAGCCTTGGTTTGCTAGCGGGGAGCTGAAGCTGGAATGACAGCTTTGCCCCGATCCAAGTAAAGGGCGACGGGGAAAGAAGAGGAAAGCCTCGACAGAAATTTCGCGAACGAGGCAGTAAATCAGAGAGAACGGATATAAAAAAGAATTGCACAGGTGAGAAGCAGGAGTAGCAGAAATGGGGAGAGAGGAAAAGCGCAGGAGAAGCAAATAATCAGGAGAAGACTGGCAGACACACCAGGGGGGCGTGCGAGCTAACAATACGAAGGCGATGCAGGTTCCCACACTATTACAAGCCTACAAGGTGACTTTTGGCGGCTGGCGGTGGCGGCGGGCTGGCCAGGTACCATTTTAGCTTGCCAGCACGTCAGGACTCAGGAGCCAGGTGTCGATGCTTGCTGTACAGCGGAAGGTGCCATTTGACTGACAGGTATCCGTAAAAAGGGCAGGAAAGACACCGAGGTACCTGTAGTCTCTCTGATTAGGGTCAGGCTGGGCATCATTACGGCAAAGTGGCTCAGGGTGGTGCTAATAATGCTAGGTGCTGCGAGATATCACAGGCAGTTGGCATCCTATATTACCTGAAAAGAGCCCCTATCAAGATAAAGACTGCTACAATGACGGCGCGGGCATGTCCACCGTCTCTCTAGACTGACTTCGAACAACAGACGGCACTGCACAGACCAGTAAAAAGATTGCGGAAGAGAAGAAGAAGGGCAAAAAGGCGACAATGAGCAGCATTCGACATGGACATTCGTTGCATTGACACTCAGTCCGCGCCCAAGAGCCCTTGGGCTTCACCCGTCGTGGGGCTTCTCAGGGAAACTTTTGGGCCAAAAGGACGCTAAAAGCTGTCAGGGGCGTGTGCGCGGGGCGCTGGCAGAGTTGGGCCAATCAGTGGGCCGCACCTGCTTGCATGCCTGCCACCCTGCCTGCCCTGTACACATCAGTGCACGAAGTAACGACAGTTGAGCCTCAGATGCTGCGAGACCCAAAGACAAAAAGAGACGAGATGCAAGCAACAAATGAGTCTGACGGACTCTAAGTAGAGCTTGCTACCTAGTCTTGGGCGAGTTTGCAGTCGAGCTGTCGTCCATCTGTGCTCGAGTACGGTGCGCAAATACCCTCTAACAGGTATCCGTACCAATCATTCATCTCGGCTGCACTCTGGTTCCTCGCTTAGCGTGGCGTGTTGGAGGTTCCGGTCAGGTCGCTTTGTGGGAGCACCGGCGGTGGCACCACGTTGGCGCGTACAGCACCGAACATGCACTGTTGTGTGGTGCGATGCAGGTCTTGCCGATTTTGCATCTCCCAGTGCGTGGCTGGTTTCAGGGGCGACTGCTTTAGAGGGGGGTCCATGTAATAATGGCGGTGGTGGTTCCTGGCTGCAGCAGCCTGCAGGCCGCAGCTCTCTGGCTCCGCTTGACCCCGGTTCCTGCAGCCCAAAATGGCTAGCGCAGGGACTAAGTTCCTCAGGGAGACTAGCCAGTCAGTGACGTCGAATGCAATATTTCGAGGCACAGTTGCAGGCGGTTATTCGTACGATTTTTGATGATTTTTCTTCATTTGAATCTTCGATCAGGCATTTGAAGTGAGCTTTGTCGATGGCAAGTGTTTAGTTCGCATAACGGAATGCACAGATGTCAAGTGTAAAGAAGAAAAGTACACGGGCAGGACATGTAGGACATGTAGGACACGGGACAAAAGACAGACGGCAGAAAAGAAGAAAATAAAGGGAGTCGGTGATTTATGCGCTTGCTATTATCAATACGAAGAAATCTCTAGTTACTCAGCAGCCCCGCGAATTTCCATAGCTCGGTGGTGGGTGGCCGGCCAGTGCTGAGCTGGAGAATGCGGCTGCCACTCAGCTTCAGCAGCGCTAGCTGCACAACATGCGCACGCCGCATATGCACAAAATGGACCGCGCGCCGCACCAATGCATTATTGGACTTAAAAAATTCCCACGGGGGAACGTGGGGAACCACAGTCATCAGCCTGCCGGCGCCAAACTGCGAATCATCACTGGACGATCCAGTTTGTGATGAATAGTTTAACTTAAACTGCAAGTCATTTTCTGGCATCCTGGTTTTTTTCTCCTCTGCGAACTGTAGTGTGCTCTGCAGTGCTGGCTGGTATTGGTGGTCACCAACCACACAAGCCGGGTTGATGCGCAATGTACTGGTGCATAGGTACTGGAGAGGAACATCTTATAAGCATGCTTGCTTGCTTGTGCAGCGTCATTGTGCAAAGGTGGGCTGTTGTGCACAACGCGCCGCCCTCTCATCAGACGCTCAGACCCCAAATTCGACTTGCATCAAAGACATGCAGCAAACAAGACCATGATGCAAAGTTTCTTTTACAGGGTACCACCAACAAAAACATCTACCGAGTGCTCGAATACTCATTAGCTGCTGCTGCTGCACAGTGACCTGTGCAAGACGAGATCATCTGGGCATCTCTCTCGTTGCACTGCAGCAAATACAGGTACTCAGTATTTAGCTCAATGAATGATGCAGCAAAGCCCCCTTTGAGACAACGAGGGGACCTACCACCACCACTAAATAATACGAACAATACACCCCTTGCACGGCAAGTCTCGAAAAGAAACATGTGCACCAAATTCGAATCGGCAATCGCTCAAGCCTCGCCGTTCAAGTCGAAGAGAATGAAATTACGACTGGCGTCATCGCCAGGCTTTCAAGGGTACGTCCCTGTTTTCCATTTTCTATCGAAATGAGCACGCTGACATCTTGACAAGCCACAAGTTGATCCCACGCAACATCTCTTTCCAAAAAGAACCATTTCGATTCTCCAGTGCTCTCTCGGTATTCCTCTGCGTACCCCCTCCCTGGCAAACCGCCTCCACAAAAAGGTTCACTCACTCTGAAACGCGCTAAAACGGGATGGCCTAAGATGGCCTAGTTAGGATGGCCCAGTTTGATTCCTTCTGCCATCGAAAACCACCAACTTCAAGCCGATTAGCAGACTTTACCGGTCGGCCGTCAAAAACTGTCGTCCAACGATTACTTCGTACTTGCGTCCTCAGTCGCACTGCTTCTCTAATCACTCAATTGTTAGCGTTTCGCCTCCGACAGCCTCGCTTATATTCCCCGGGCCTTGACACTGGCACGCTTGCCCCAAATCGGATGCCGTTATTGTTAGACGTGCGCGAAGAACAAGGTTTGGATTATCAGAATGATTCTCTTCTACATTTTTCAGCAAGACTCTCTCTTAAAACATTCGTACCGAAACGCCGGGAACCTCTTCATGAGCCGACGTGGCGTGCATGGCTGTCAACGGTCTATGGAGTACGGAGGGACGGAGGTAAATTGGATCGCATAGTTGGTCTCCACGTTATTCCATAATACCAAGCACAGCCTGCGATGGGGGATTCTTCTTCTTTTCTTTTTGACCGCAACTACGATTAATACGGAGTAGACGTACGTGTACCCATGCAACTAACGCCGCCATTCGTAGGGATACTGGCGAGAAAATTCGAGGCTTCGAGTATCCACCTAGGCTGTGCAGCACCAGGCTCCTGGAATCAAAACCTACCTATCAACACGACCAACGGCAACGAGATGCTCGCGACTTTTGCATCTATATTCTTTTTTTTGTTCGGCTCTTGGCTTGAACATCGTACTGATACCGCAGAAGTGTGCCCCTCCCAGCCCGACGAGCCCGCCGCGTCACATCACATCATGAAGCAAATGCACCGTGTGCGCTGATCTCATTGGCAGGTTCCGGCACGGCACATGGCTACCCGTCCCCGCCAACGCCGGCTGTCGCGCAGTGTGCTCGTCCATTTTGCTCTTCCACGTCTACTTATAAAGCATCGGTCGCGCGTGGTGGTTGCCCAACGAGCCTTGTTGCCGGTGGCTGAGCAAATCGTCCGCGCCTGAGACAATAATCAGTGCTCAAAGACACAGCAGAACGCCCAGATCCGCCCGACCGCTGAAAAGTACTCTTGTACCAGATCTTGACGAATCCTTGAGCCTTTTCAGATACCGTCGTGTGATGTGCGCTGAATGATGACTCTGCTCGTCACTTGCAGCCCGACGTTGCTCGAGAACTGAAACATTGGATGCAAATCAGATTATCACGGCAGATGCGTACAGATGCTAACCTGTACGAGCTGCCGGCGAGTAAGTACAGGAAGTTGCCGCCGCTTAGTTGGAGACAGGCCAGGACGATTGGCATTTACCGAGTCATTGCTGCTGTGAAGGTATATGTGAATGATAATGTGATCATTCTCTCGACTCATTTATTTATTAACTTCCTCTATTCCTCATTTGAACAAGCTGCCTTGAGAATAGATGCAGCGCGGCTCACGGATAGAAACAAGGTACTGTGGCTTGCATCTCCTGCCAAGCCCTTTGCATGAGACAGAGACGTGGAAAGTTTGCATACTGGGTATGTCTGGTGGTGTCCATGCCCGCAACAGTGCCCAACGTCGACGATACCGGCACAGTGCCGTACAAAGTAGAAGACAGGCAGAACAAGCCGTAGTTCCCTGCCAATATAGGTCGGGCAATTTTCCATACCAAGTAAGTACGAAAAAGATTTGTCTACGTCGGCCCCGCCGCATGAAGCACATGTATTACGGCCTTACTGGTTCGCTGGTATAACCCAGGCAAGACGGCCAGGACTCGTTAGCACCAGGCTATCCTCAAATTACACAGTGGCATCCGGCCGGGGCGGTTATCTGTCCTGAAATTTCAACCAGCAATTGTCGTGATACATGCCCAGCAGCGCCGATTACTGTTTTGCTTCAACTAGATATTCGGTGCGGGATATAGTAGACCTCCGCCTGAGTCCGTCTCACAAACTCTTTGTCGTCATCTGCTGTTTAAAAATAGGAGCCAAGGGGTTTTTTTAGGATGGTTCGGTAGATGCAGCCAGACGACGGCGTTTTGTTTGCTTTGCTGTTCGTTTCGATCCATAAAAAGAACCCTCTGCCAGAATCAACCTAGAACAAGAAGCAAGTTTTCAAGGGATAAAATGTATCAAACGGCTTGGTAGGTTGCTAATTCGGTCTTGGCCCTTATGATATCCTCCCTTGCGCAACGCCTTGCGTACCTACCCAAAAAAAAAATGCCCCCTAGAGTTAATAATAAGTATTCAGTGCTCACAGACACGCCCACCCGCCTCTGTGCGGGCCCCGTCCATGTAGGTAGGTAGTAATAAAGAAAGGGAGCCCATATACTTTTTGAGGAGGACGAAAGAAAGTAAGAGACGCCCTTGAAAAGGCGGCGTGTAACACATTATTATGGCTATTTTTTACCTTTTTTTTTCTATCTTTGGTACAAGGAGAAAACAAGGGATCCTCGGCGAGATGCGACTTTCGGCGTGCACCTGCGACCGCCGTTGTGGCTTCCCCACACGTTACCTACCCATGCACCAACACCAACCAGTGCTGATGGCTACCCTGGGTGAGAACCAACTACGATAAGAAAAAGGTGAGTACGAAATGGGAGCGAGGAACTGAAATATGTCATCATAAAGAAACCGGTCCCGTCGAGCTTTGCAACATGATTCAGTCTATTCTACGTTGCGTATCTTGTAAAAGCCAAACCGTAACCATCCAACACATCGACCATGTGCACACCGTCTGTGCGACGGGTATCACGCCACTTTCGCAACTCGGTCAACCAGTAGCTGGGATCATGTCCTTCATCCGCCAGAACCAACCCAGAAAGAAACATCAGTCGGCAGGATACGTCTTTTCCGGATAAACATTAATCAATATGGTGCATACAGACAGACGGCAGTCACCAAGGCGGTACGGAGTACTTTGGTAGCTATACCCATCATCGCACCTCTGGTATTGAATGCAACAGTCCATTAACGCCTTGCCTCTCCATGAATACAGTATGCCACCGGCTGAACAGATTAATGATATCGTTACAAAACAAACAACCCCCTAAATGATCCCAGCCCTTTGAATCCTCCTCAAATATCGACATAGCCTCCCAGCTTGTAATATTCATCTCATCCGCATAGCTTCTCGGCTTACGCATTCCCCAACCCGCACGCTTCCCAGCCAGCGCTTTACTGCGTATTAGCAGCAAAGGCCTCAGGCGGCAGCTGAGCCTATACACCTTGTTAGCAATGACTTCCTATATCTGCCGTTAGGTAGATGCACACACCCTTCTTTCATTGAAAATTGCAAGCGCCTTGTCAAAGACAAAGTCGACCTGCGTGAGACACATCGCAGAGTACTGCGGTGTCATGCCAGTCTGTTTGCACAGCTCATGGATCATGACCTGCTGATGATCTGGCGCCTGTGCGACTGGGCCAGCCGGCGGAACCGTTGCTTGTGCCACTGGGGCAGCTGGGGCAGCCTGCGCTGCGGCATTGGCATCAAAAACGTTGGGTAGAGCGTTCCATGCCCGTAGCGAAAGCATATCGCTGACGACCCGAATTCCACCTCTTGCTGGCTGGCCGGGTCCAAGCACAAAGGTCCGCGAGAAGCTTCTCTTGCCCGTTGTGGCACTAGTCTGGTCATATTCATCGAATTCGCCGTGGACGGTAATGATGAGCCCGTCCACTCCCAGGGAATTTTGACCAGACGGATCAACTAGGCCCGGCAGTGGATGGCAGTCCATAATGTACTTGCTCAACTCTGTCTTGATGTTGGGATGTTGAGTCAACGGCAGGATTTTCCACAAGTCGTAGATGCCACTCGCACCCTTGAACAGTCGCGTGGCTCTGGCGTTTTGATGCGTAATTCTGATCAGGTTTCTTGAAAATTTCAAGTATGCTGCCCAGGGCAGCGGCGCCGGCGCACCATCATCCCGGACCGATTTGGTGTCAACCGCCAGAGAAAACTGGCTCGCCTCGTCGTATAGTCTGGTAATTAGGCCTTGACGGTCATTGTCGTAGGCCCCAAAGAATTCCAACAAAAACTTCTCGCCGATCCCATTGACATCCCGGAAGTCTGGGCCGCTTTGCGGAATAGCCTTTGGCTTCAAAGCTTCCTGGCGTTCTGCAATCTGGGCCGCACTTCGTAACTCTATGCCGTTGATGTCCTGAAGCTTGGGGAACCATTCTAACAGGACGTTTTGATAGCTTGGGTCGGCATGTTCAACGGGGTTACCGGCCATGTAAAGCGTCTTGAGCTCCTTGAATTTGCCCTTCCAGCGTTCCATGGCTTTGATGTTTGCAATCTGGTTGCCACTCATGTCAAGATTCTTGAGCTGAGGGAATGTGTTTGCAACATTTTCCACCTGGGTGACGTCGTCAATGCCATTGTTCGCTACGCTGATGCTTTCAATGGCGTCGCGCTTCTCCTGGGCCGTTTTGAAAAGGTCATCACAAATGACCATCAGGCCCTTGAAGGTCTTGAGAGCACGCTCGCGATTCTCAAACATCCCAAGCTGGGCGAGCTCTGCATCTGTTGAGAGGGCGTCAAGTTTTAGCAACTTGTTCGCCTGAAAGTATCTCGAACCAAGAATCGCCTGCAACTTGGCGCGAAGCTCTTGCGTTTCCTTTGATTCTGTTGCCTTGTTGGGCTGCCCGAGCCCTTCTGTCGACTCAACAATTTCCAATTGTACGCCAGCAAACATAAAAGTGTTGAGTTTGATTAGTTCTTCTGCGTCGTCTTTGCTGGCACCTATAAATACATAGTCCCCAGCAAGATGTGACTGAGTTACGTCAGCAAGTAATCGATACCAGGGATGAGTTTCGGGGCATTAAATTGATGCAGTTTGCAGTGTGCTGAGAAAATCATGTCTTGCGCTGAGCGCCTGGCTTGACAAGTAGCCATCCGGAATAGTTGCTGAAATTCGGTGCGCCCTGAAACATGGTCAATATCATCACATACCTTCTTGATCATAGGGTTTCGTCTTGGGTGGCCGGCGGTGAATCCGGAAGCTTTCCTTTCCAGAAAGCTGAGAAGATCTTTGACCCCGCCATCGGGGTTGCTGGAGGCCTTGCTCTGCCGGAGGCCATGAATTCTGAGATACGACAGGCCAGCTCCGGTTTTTGTTCTTCCTCTGGTGACACGAGACGCGCTATCGCCAATATTACCATTGGCTAGCTGTTTCATGATGTTTTGTGCCACCTTGGAAGGGCCGCGAGCGCCTTTCGTAGCGGAGGATCTCGTATTGGGCTTTGATTGACCGCCACCTGGCTGTGCAGCGGCGGACCTGGCTGAGCGCCGAGCAGCGCTATCCATGTCGAGATCTCCATCTCCGTCAATCTTGGTAGCGCCGGCTCTCTTCTTTTGGATACCACCTCGAGAGCCAGCGCTAGACTTCATAGAAGTCGCCTTTGACCCGCGCGATGGTTGAGCACCACCACTGCGAGCACCACGTGGAGCCATAGTTGTTTTAGGTAGATGTGAGGTGGTTGAGCTATGCACGCGGGCTGTTGATTGTTAGAGAGAGGAAGATGCGGGTTCGACACGGGGTTGAGCTTTGAAAGTGTTGGACGCCAGACACTGGCTGACCACACTACAGGCAAGAAAAGTCTTGCGCTATGGGCTTGTAGCGTCGTGAGCCGACCGATTCCGGAGGTTGATCGGGGTGGGTGGCGTGTTGAAGATTGTTGATGCTGACAATGTAAAGGATCTGCTCGACGCGTTGTCGGCTAGGTCGAGGAGGGTTGCCCGGCGAATCCCACTGAATATTTGATATTTCGTGAAGAGTGTTGCCGCAGCGTTTCTTAAGACAGGAACAAAGCTGTGCGAAAGAATGAGAAGAACAAAGATGAAGAAGAAGGTTGTCGAAGGCAAGTGGGCGCAACACGTTATTTTCATGCATGGCCCCACTTCTGCATCCAGGCTGCAAGACACATTAGATGCCTGGCAAGCCTGGTAAACCTAGGCAGAGGCCGAATGGCGACTAAATGACAGATGAAAGACAAGAGCAAAATGGTCAAGATTTGAACGCAGAACAAAAGTAGCAGAATTTGTTTCAGTTCTGTCCCTTAAAATTTCTGTTCATCACACAGCATTTACTGAGGCCTGCAAGTCGCAATCAGGCCAAATTATTGTCGAGCAAGTCACGTGCCGTGGTACTTGTTTCGCGTCACACTTTACCAAACGCGATTCCAGGCGCGTAGATTGCCTAGTTAGTGAACTCAATATGAGGACTTGTTTTCTCAGCTCGGCGACAAACATCAATATTCGGATTTGAGCTACCATGTGAGATATGAGCACTCTGCCCCTATAGCGGCCAAGAACTATACCAGCTCGAGTCCTGTACCACATCGCGCAAAGTACTGGTCGCCATGAGCTCCGATGAGTTTGACGACGACATCGCCGATGAGGACTTGAACACTGCGTTTGATCAAGTTTCGTCTTCCAGTGTCCGCGTGAACCAGTCATTTACTTCCTCAAATGGTCAGACTGTCGCAAAAAGACCTTTGGGGAACCGAAGTGTGGCACCAGAATTAGAGGGTTTGCCTGACGATGCATTTTCCTCTCCCGAACCCCCGCCCACACAGTTTCGGCCCAAGAACATTCAAACTGCGCCGCGAGCCGGCCTCCAGCGATCTGCATCCGGTACCTACAGACAGACGACACTCTTCGGTAAACCACTCGGTGATGTCAGTAGCCAACCACAGGAGTCCAGTGTTACCAGAGTTTTTCGCGCCGACTTGCCCCGGGAAGAGCCTAGTCATCATGAGTTGGACAAGGAGGCCATGGAGACTTGGGTATATCCTACAAATCTGGGAGCCATTCGAGACTACCAGTTCAGTATTGTGAAGAATAGCTTGTTCAACAACACCTTGGTTGCGCTGCCCACGGGCCTCGGAAAGACTTTCATCGCTGCCACGGTTATGCTTAATTTCTACCGATGGACAAAGAAGGGCAAAATTGTCTTTGTTGCTCCTACAAAACCGTTGGTTGCCCAGCAAATAGATGCCTGCTACAACATCGCCGGTATACCGAGATCGGAAACGACACTGCTCACAGGTGACATTCAGCCTGTTCTGCGCGAGGAGGAGTGGGAAAGAAGAAGGGTATTTTTCATGACACCGCAGACGCTTCTCAACGACTTGTCGCATGGGTACGCCGACCCGAAAAGCATCTGTCTCATCGTTGTCGACGAAGCTCACCGCGCCACCGGAGAGTACGCGTACGCCAAAGTCGCAAAATTGATCCGGCGATTTTCGAAGAGTTTCCGTGTTCTCGCCTTGACAGCCACCCCGGGCTCCAAAATCGAAACAGTGCAAGAAATTATCGACAATCTTGGAATATCGCATTGCGAAATCCGCACTGAGGATTCTATTGACATTCGTCAATACGTTCATGACAGGAATATTGAACAAGTGATTCTTGATCCCTCTGATGAGATAAACCTTGTGAGCGAATTGTTTTCAGAGGCGCTCAAGCCGCTCTTGGATAAACTCAGCGCCCAGAATATTTGGTACGGAAAGAGTCCAATGTCGATATCGACATTTGGCTTAATGCAATCGCAAAAAGAGTGGATGGCAACACGAGGTAAACACGCCGATCAAGGCATTCAATTTATGATGCGCGCCATCTTCAGCGTGCTCACAAGTCTGGCGCATTCCATCAAACTTTTGACCTTTCATGGCATCAAACCGTTCTACGACAATTTGTTGGATTTTCGGAGCGAACAGGAGGAAAAGGGACAAAAGGGATCCAAGTACAAGCGGCAACTTATCGAACATCCTAGTTTCCAAGACATGATGAACAAGATTGCCAGCTGGATGAAACGAGACGGATTTGTTGGGCATCCCAAACAAACAGCCTTGGCCGACACGGTTTTGAACCATTTCATGGACCGAGGAGAAGGCTCTGGCACGCGCGTCATTGTGTTTAGCGAATATCGAGATTCTGCAGAAGACATTGTACGCCTGCTGAATATGCATACGCCGCTGGTAAAGGCTAGTATCTTTGTTGGTCAGGCGGTTGGCAAGCGAGGCGAGGGCATGAAGCAGGCACAGCAGATCGAAACCGTTGAAAAGTTCCGCAATGGCCATTTCAATGTACTCGTCGCGACCTCTATCGGTGAAGAAGGGTTGGACATTGGACAGGTGGATCTTATAGTCTGCTACGATGCGTCGGCATCCCCAATTCGCATGTTACAGCGCATGGGCCGAACTGGACGCAAACGAGCCGGCAATATTGTATTGCTATTGATGCGAGGCAAAGAAGAAGACCAGTTTGCCAAATCCAAAGACAACTACGAAAAGATGCAGTCATTGATTTGCGAGGGCAGCCGCTTCAATTTTCGGTTCGACCTGTCTACTCGCATCGTGCCTCGCAACATACGACCCGAGGTGGACAAGAGACATGTTGATATCCCCGTGGAGAACACACAAGACACTTCGCTGCCAGAACCAAAGAAGAGACGAGCCGCAGCGGGAAAGAAAAAGGCACCAAAAAAGTTTCATATGCCTGATGGGGTCGAAACTGGTTTTCAGAAATTGACAGACTTTATGAAAGGTCCGGTCAAGAAGGCAAAGAAGGCCGAGCCGAAACGCAACCCCGAGTTGGATGACCTGAGCACAGTACCGGATTTTGATAGTGTGGTGCTCGACGGAGAGCAGCTTAAAGAGCTCAACCGATCCTATCGCGACCTGCCATTCAACCACAGCACATTTGAGGAAACGGACGTGCTTAGTATGACGGCTCACCCGGCATCGCAACGCCGTCTCGGGCCAGCGTGCTTGCTGGAACATGGCCCTTTTACCAAGCGATTCGTGAAGATGGTGCATGCGATGGGCACTGACCCGGACAAGTTGGTTCGAGCATGCCGCCGCAAAGACGAAAGCGCATACCACGAGATACCAGTACGCCGATTTGTCGGCTCTGATGGCGAGTCAGAGGCTGAAAATGAAGCAGTTGTACTAGAGCCACAAAATGAGAGGCGAGACTCGTTTGGCTCGACAGGAAGTCTGCCGGATCCAGTAGAGACACGGCGCACAGCTGTCAAGGCGGCGTTGGAAGACATGGCAGCCGAAACGGATACGGATGACGAAGATGGCCCTCGAAGGAAGAAACAAAAAACGGCCAAAAAGGGAAGCAAAAAGAAGAAGGGCGGTCAAGGAAAAGCGGCCGTCAACTTGGAAGAAGTGGGCGACGACTGTGACAGAGCCAGCAACGTCCTGGACACGGATGGGTCAGACAGTGGTGGTGACTTGGAGGGCTTTGTCGTATCTGACAATGCGCCCACCTCGAGCATGAGGCAATCACAACCAGCGTCGCCGACATCGACTAGCCAGACGACGCCTCGAGGCGCTGCTTCGAAACCCAAGCCATTCTTTGAGCCCACCACATTCACTGCGACGCAAGAGAGTGACGTGCCTGATCTGGCCTCCCTTGTGGCATTAGTCGGCAAAGAAAAGACGTCGAGTATCGATGTGGTTGCAAGACGGCCAGGGCGGAGGCGAGGACGGATTGTAGACGACTCGGATAGTGAGATGGATTGGCTCTGAGTCTTGGCTGCATATGCACGAGCTTGGAAGTGACTAAAATAAAGGTAATGATGTATATTAAATTATATAATAGAACCAATTTCATTGTAGGAGACTGGCAAGGTCAGAACTGGGAACACTTGGGATTTGTGCGTATATTGTGTCGCGAGCCGAGAAAACTACTGCGTGACTGTCAGCATATGTATTCAGAAAATGTTGAACCAGCCAACAGTGAGATGAGGTCAATGTCGAGTTTTCCAGCACAGCACAAAAGCCATAGTATCCTAGATAGATAGCCATGGAGCATTTGGCCCTGCTCAAAGAAATCACAGACATTGAGGCAGAAGGAAGAAAAAAAATCTCGTTTCAGAAACCCAATTTATAAGCACCACGACCCCCGGCGGCGGCCAGACGGGCCAGCCCCTTAGAAACGGAAACCATAAAGAGTTATCCCCTCGAGCAAGCAAGTCACCAGCACTTCTTCTCTATGACGAGAAGCGGCGGCAAGACCATGCTCACAAGAAGAAAAAGGATATCCGCGGGAACTGGCAATCCTAGTCGGCTGCGCGCGCAAACGGGCAGTCTCAGACGGCTCTTCCTGAAGATTTGAGGGTGAAGATATTATAAAAGAAATATCGACGAATCATCATTTGGAGATTTTTTTTTTCGAGTCGTGAGGGGAATGTGGACAAGGTGTAGAAAAGATTTGACGTACCGTTGGGCGGACTGTTGAAAGGATTGTTCGAATCGGTCCAGTTCGAGGTCACACAAGTCACGGGAAAGGAGCGAGCAAAGATTGGGGAGTATTCGCAGATGGATGGAACGCAAATATGTTGAATACCTCCTGGAAAGCTTGTCATGGCTGCATCGCCGTGGTCGGACAAAGTCGGAGGTTGGGAGCTCACGAGATGTAGGAAGCAGAAACGTGAGCAAATCTGCCCACTCTGCGCAGGAAAAATGACCAGTGGTGGTCGACCGCCCAAGTGGAGAACGCTGGCCCAGGCCAAGAAGGACGGGCAGAAAACTGGCCGTAGCCCATAAGTTACAACAGCACCGGTCTTTGTTTCTTAGCGTCCTCACGCCAAAACGTCACCAGTCATTCCATATCCGTCGGCTGTCACTGGCTTCTCTTCCCCGATTCCTGTAATCGCATCTCGCCATCTTCTTCCCCCCCCAAGCATCTACAGACAGCAACTGTTCCTTCGAAATCCCTCCCCAAAACATCGAGAACAATGGCGTCCAAGGCCATTCCTCTCTTCAAGTTTGTGGGGACCGTGTCCCTCGGCTTGCTGACCGTACGTTTCCCTCCATTGCGCATGCCCCTCGCTCCCCATGTGAACCAACACCTCCCCGAAGCCATCACGACACTGCCTCCCTTCCCCCCTCCTTTCGCTAACCACCCTCCGTCCACACCCCCCTTCCGGCGGCTATCCCTTGCTAACGCAAAAAATTTTTTCCCCAGGGCGTCTCCTATGCCGTCTCGCGCCTCGCCCTCCCCGCACTCCTCGAGCTCCCCTCCGCCTCCTCCGCCCGCGCCTCCCTCACCCACCTCGCCGC
Source organism: Beauveria caledonica (assembly GCA_030777785.1). NCBI lineage: Eukaryota > Fungi > Ascomycota > Sordariomycetes > Hypocreales > Cordycipitaceae > Beauveria > Beauveria caledonica. The sequence goes on along the minus strand of JAPFSE010000493.1, from coordinate 21,325 downwards.
CTCGCTGCAGACCTCTCTCGTTGCGCTGTCCTCGCTCGCCGCCGCGCCCCTCGCCCTCGCCTACGCTTTCGCCCCGCCGCGCGCCCGCCACCCGTACCTCGTCTACGCCTCGCTGCTCGCCGTCTTGAGCGCCGCCGCCCCGCGCCTCCTCCTCGGCCCCGCGGGCCTTGCTCCCGCTACCACTTCTCGTCCGGCCAACAGCAAAAACAAGACGTCGACGAGTGCGACGGCGGCGGCGCGCGCGCGCAGCATGGAGGCTAGCTACGAAGTCCTCGGCGATGTCCATAGCGAGCCCGCCAGCGAAGAGGATGTCGACGAGCCCGTCAATGGCGAGGACGTCCGTGTCCATGTCCAGGGCCTCGCGCGCGCGTACGCTCTCCAGGCGGGTCTTGCTGCGCTTGGATTTGCCATGTCCGTGGTTGGCCTCTGGGGAGATGGTGTCACGGTGGTTATTGTATCCTAGACTGCTGACACGGACAAGAAAGCAAAAAAAGTCCCTTTTGTAATGTTTCCGTTTCACTGTTTTCCAACACGCAACAACACGGTCTGTTTACAAGGCCTTTGTGAAATTACGCGACTGTTTATTCTACTCTTAATCATATAGCAACGCTGTCTAATGTTTGAATTTAAGGGCGTTTTCAATGATTTCGAGTACAAGTACAAAACAAAATCTCAAAATATACAACATCAAGCTCGAGACGTAGCTACATGAGATATTGCGCAAAGCGGCAAACTAGCAACAAGGACAACAGCTTCAGCGAAAAAGCAGAACCCCAAATCCAGTGAAACGTTTCTACTCTCCATCTTCGTGATGCTTTTCGCACTGGAAACACTTTGGAATTGTCATTGTTGCGCTCGCATCACGTTCCTGGATGAGCCACTCCCCAGCACGCTGCAGCGAGTCACGCACAAAATCTGACAATTTCTTGCCCTCATCCTCTTCCCTATCCTCCTGCTCCTCCTCATCCTCGGCATGGCGGCTGTTGACGCTAAAATAACGCGACGTCACGTCGCTCTCGCCCAGACGCCGCGCCACGTCGTTGGCCTCGTTGAGGCTCACGAGGCGGCGCTTGCCCTCGTGCCTGCGCATGGCCACGCTGCACACGTCCCATACCACGCGCTCCGCCAGTCCCGGCGTCTGCAAGTTGTTGCGGCCCCAGTCATTGGGGTTGTCGAGGCCCATGGCGCCGAGGATGCGCGCCAGCTGGTGCGGCGTGTACGCCTCCCCAAGACCACCTGACGCCGCGTGCATATCCTCTGACTGTTTATTGAGCACCTCATCAATCTGGGTAAGCTTGTCCAGCAGAAATTCGCCCTGGTCTCTCCCCTTCAGCTCGAGCGCGCGGCTCTTGCCGTCGTCGTCGCGGTGGTGGTAGCGTCGGTTATCGTGGTGCTGGAAGATGTGCGACGATAGCTGGTCGTGGGCGAGCTCGGCCGGGGTGCGGCCCACTGCGTTTTCGCGATACAGAAGCTGGGGTCGGAAATCGACGAGGCAGCGAATGACGGCCAACTGGCCCTGCGAGATGGCGCTGTGCAAGCACGTATCGCCAGCCCCGTTCAGCATCTCTAGTTCCTCACCGTTGGAGTACTCTAAAACGAGCTTGAGCATGGCGACAACCTTCTTTGTCGACGTAGAATTGTACTTGCGATCATTGTAGGCCAGGATCCAGGAGTGCAGCGGCGTCGTGCCATCATCTTTTAGATTTCTGCGCTGCTGGAACAAATGCTTGCGCAAATCAGAATCCAAGATGTTGAGCATGGTTCTGGTGCGGCAGACAGGGCTATCGGGTTTGATGACTGCATGGACAATGTTTTCGCCCATGTCGTTTCTTGTCGACTGGTCCGCACCAGCTGCAATCAGGATCTTGGCAAACTCGACTCGTCCGAGCTGGCAAGCAATCATCAGTGGAGTGCGACCGCCCGCAGCTTTCTTTTCAAGTGAGCTGGGACAAGTCTCGACTAGATACTCGACAAGCTCGTTCGACTCCGAGCCTGGATTCGCCATGGCGGCACAGTGAAGCACAAGTTCGTCTTGAGAGAGAATTGTCAATAAAAGGTCCATGATACTAGCCGCGTTGCAAGGACTTACTATCTGCACCAAGCCATTTCGAGATTGCTCGGTTGAACCCGCCAGGTGCTTCCATGAGGTGCTTCAGTCGCGAATCCTCCCGTGCTTGCTTCGTCTTTGCAAACTCGCTATAAAGGCGATGCGGAACGTCACTCAAGAAGAATTCGACGCTTTCAAGCCGGCCACCCAGGGCAGCGTGTAGGAGCGGCGGCGTTTGAACGCCAGAGGTTCGAACTACCATGTTGCGCCCAGCGGTTGCCCAATCATTTCTGCAGTTCGATATCAGCCTCAAGTCTTTCAAAAATGCATGTAATACCATCATACCTTTTTTTGCCGTATACAGTTAAACCTTGGTAGTACCGGGGCTTCTGCTTCACTTGGACGCCACTCTTCTTGACAAGGCTGTCTAATGGCACTCCGGCACCTGTCTTCTTGATGATCTGGCGAAGAGCCTGAGTATTTCCAGACTTGACAGCCAGGATGAAATCGTCGTCTTTAAAGGTGAAAGTTGACTTTCTCTCCTCGTCGCCTGGCTTTGGAGTTTCGGAAAAGTGCTGCGCCATATCCAACAATTCCTTCAGACCGGTCATGTCATTGTTTTTGATAGCATGTGCAAATAAAGTACCGTAGACTTCGCCATCCTTGAACACGCCGTCTTCAAGCGTAAACACCCGGCACCCAGCCATGAGCCGTTCAGCAGGCTTAGTGTGCGACTTGACCTGCATGGAAACTTCGCCAATGTTATCGATTGTGTACTTCTTGTCCACTTTCTCCGAGACTATCCGAACACGGTTCTCTGAATCATTATCATCGGAGTAGTCCTCTTCATCATCGCTGTATTTGTCATCTTGGTCGCCATCATTGTCGCCCTCGATCTTGTACCTGACTTCATCTTCTTCCTGCGGGGTCCACTGGGCTTGAATTATTTCGAGAACCGCCTTCGCAGTGGCGTAATGACCTCTCAGGAAAGCAAAAGAAAAGGGCGTATGATTGTGGTTATCGCGAATATCAGCCATGAGCGGGGGCTGATCTTGGTCGGGGCCCCAAGGCTGAAGCGTCAGCGATTTAATTCTGCTAATGTCGCCTTGCCATGCTGCCTCCATTCTGTTGAGATTAGTATCGAGTACGGCCGATAATATTGTAAAGCTGTAAACTCACAGGTCAATGTACCCTTGCCGTCTACCATCTGTCATATTGCGGTCGTTGATGAACCAAAGGTCGAATTTGTAGACCGGATACTCTTCTTTCTCAAGCGTACCGTACTAGCGATTCTTATTGTTCTCTGTGGCTGTTTCGACGTCGGGATATAATTCAGCGAATGTCTTCGCACCGGCATCAATCAGCGCGTTTTCGATCGTTTTCAGCTCGGAAATTGCAGAGTCTATGGCGTCTTGCTTCTCCTCGGCGCCGCCCCTGGCATCAGCTCTTTTGCATTGCTCCTCGTAAGATTCGAGACTTGCTTCAAAGTTCTTCTTCTTATTATCAATGTCATATGACACAAGTGTATGAAGAAAAGAGCCCGATTCAAGTTTGGCCAAGTACTCGTCCATTCCGGGTAGCAACTGCGGTTTGTTTAGAGATGCGCCATTCTCCTCAGGCTCACTCAACCTTTCAATGATGTATTGAAGAACATCAAGAACCGATTCTCCCTTGTTATAGGATCTCATGTAGTTATTCTGCAGCAGTTGCTCCGACTTGGGCGTCAAGCAATTGACATTCGCTCCGTCTTGGATCAGTCGAACAGCGACGTCGGCGCTCGCTGCTCTGACTGCACAGAGCAAAGGCTGCTCGACACTTTTCTTGAACGTCTTTTTGTTCTCCTCCAAGTTGTTCGAGGAAAAGGTCATGTCGGTAGCAACATTGGACGCCTTTAACCAGGTATCGAAATCGATCTCAGGCCTTGCGCCAATGTCAAGAAGTTTCATTGCCATGACGCTGTCACCATTCTCAATCGCGACTTGGAGCGGGGCCTCCACGTTCATGTTCCAAGAATATCCGGACATCAAGAGATGATTCACTGCAGCTTTTGCCGCAGCTTTGTCGTTGGTCAAAAGCAGGTCTACCATTTCAGATTTTCCGCTCTTCAGATAGCGATGGAAGGCGGTGCATCCATTGCCTTCAGCTTGAGAGCACATGGCGCCAAGCCTTAACAATAACTCGGCCATAGACTTTGCCTTTTCAGGTGGCAGAGACAAAGCCAGTACGAGAGTGAGAATTGCTGCATTTTCGTAGTTTAAAAATTTGACAGGAAGAATGGCATCAGCGCCGTGCTAAGAAACAGTTAGAAAATCGTAAGAACAAGTCCATGGTGGGTGGGACTCACATCGCAAAGAAGCTCTACAATATGTTCGTGGCCTTCCGCGATGGCCAAATGCAGAGGAGAGCACGGGATATCCCAGGCCAGAAGGTCAATCTGGTAGTAGTCTGGCTCGTCCTCGGACTCTCCCGGAAGATGACCTTCGTCGCTATTGATACTATCTTTGACCTTGACAAAGGAGCCTGTAACTACGGAGACCACGTCTGCCATTGTCTCTGTAGCCTCTACAAGCTCTCCATCAGAGTCTTCATCTTCGCTATCGCGTTCCTCGACGCTAGTGGCTGATTCCTTGGGTGTTGCTTTTGTAACGGCCTTGGCCTCGGTCTGCTGCGATTCAGACTTTTCGGCTCGTCGCTTTCGGTCTTGTTTGTCATTCTCTTCTTCTTCGTTGCTGATACTCTTCTCCATCAGTATCTTGACAATTTCAGTATTACCACGAGCCGCTGCCAGGTGCAGAGCTGTCTTTCCGTCCGCTAATCGTGCTGTTAGGCGTGCTCCATGATCAACTAGACATTTGACCATCTCGGGGGTGGATGAGGTGACAGCCAGCTGGAGAGGCGACCTGCCCGTATAATCTCTCTGATTCGGGTCCGCATCTTCCTGAGACAACCAATTCATGACATCTTCCAGATCGCCATCGACAACGGACTGGCACAGTCGTGCAGTATTGCCGACATACGCCATGTCCGTCCAATCCTGCTCTGTCAAAGGATTGAAGGAGCCAATTTGCTGGCGACCGGGATCATCAATCAAGAATGAGACCTTGCCGGAAATGTAGATTTCTGCTTCCTTTCCCGAAATTTCGATTTCCTCTTGTGTAACAGGAACTGGACATGTGCCGCAGCAATCTTCAATCACATCCTCAACTCTACCAAAGAATGCAGGGTGACGATGCAAGTAAACCTTGCGGTCCTTGGGTTGGTTCCACTCTGCGTTCAATAGTAGGTCCCTTGTGTAGCAAAGCTTTTCAATACGCTTGGCGTGAAACTTTTCTCCATAGGGTATTGTGAAGGTGTGATAATTGCTGACGTCTTCCTCGGAGAGCCAATCAGCAATTTCGTCCTCGTGGTTGCCCTTGATGTTTCCAAACAGACGGAAATTTTGACGATGGACTTGTGGCCGGCCTCTTTCTTGGCGTCTTTTGTTTTGGTAAGTCTCTCTTGCCGAACTGGTCGGTAGTCGCTCAAGAACCAGAAGACGGGCCAGACCAAGGGTTCGCTGGAAGCTTCTTTCGAAAATAGTTGGGTCAACTCGCTTGCGGTCCAGATCAGACCAATAGACCTCGAAGTTTCGATGAGAATACTTGGATAGGCGATTCTCGTAGGAGGGACTGCGGCGGCTGAGATCGACGTGATTTATCTGGGTGATGAAGCTCCCAAGCGCACGGGGGGTCACATAGACTTGCTTGCCATCATAAGCACCTCCTGCCGCGTCAATGTCAAAGCCAGTCAGGATCTCGCTGATTGACTTGTAGACACGGAGGACAATCTTGAAGAAGTTAGTGAACGAACTTGGATTTAGCCACGGATTTTGGACGAACCTGGACGTGTCGAACGGGGTACTGGCTCGCAATCGTAATGGCATACTTTGTGCGCACCACTGTAACCTCGCTAAGAATGGCATCACGAACAGCTTGTTCAATCTTGTTGATTTTGTCAACGGCCTCCTCGTGAGTGAGCCCATAAAGGAACAGATCAACGTCGGATGCGGGGCAGAACTTTTCGTGGTAGTATTCGCGGAGCTTGCGCTTATTCACATTGAAGGCCTCGGGGACGGGCAAGAGACAATTGATGACAGAAGAGCCAGCAGCGACAACATTATCCCAATCGAGCTCTGACAACGAAGACTCGGAGAACAAATTGAAGTTCTTCTGAAACTCATCAATGCTACCGACCGTGGCCGGGGAACCGTGCGATCGACGCTGCTCGTCAGGAAGCGCCATGATGTACCTGGACTTTTCCTCTTCTGATTCAGAGGCCAGATCTCGGGCCCGCGTGGTGATGCGGCTGGTATCATCCGTGAAGAGAGGCAGAACATTGATGTGAGGGTCATTGAGGGCAGGGTTCTGGCGGTCCTGCGCGAATATGCCCCGAAGGCCTGCTTCATACTTGCGATAGGGCTCCATGATCTCAATCATGGTCTTGTCGACATTTTCCGAAATATAGCGAGCAAGCTGTCCGTGGGGGACAGGCAGCTTTGGGAGGGCTTCCATCGCGGACGATATTGATGGTGGTGGCAGGTAAAGAAAAATGAGGAACAAGATTCTGTTGGAGAGAATCCAGGAAAAATTGGAAATAAAGTGACACGATGTCGATTGCGCAGAGAGCTGGCTGATTGAGGGTATGACCAGCGGGATGCCTCTGTTATTGAAGCTCGAAAATCCAACTGGCGAGCCGCGTGGGGAGACAATTTATAAGTAACATTGGCTGTCTGTTCCCAAGGCAGATTCCAAGACGACAATAGCGTTGTGGCAGATGGAGAATAGGCGAAAGCGCATCCCATTCCTCCGTGTCGAGCGAGGCATTCTCAGCCAGCGGCTGGGCAAGCTCCACAAGCTGGAGCTGAAAAGGACGCCATCACAGCGTGCTGCCTATCAGATCTTTGACAAGACGCCATACGCACGCTAACAGGTCCGTGTTGAGACGTTGGAGGTGAGCAGTGGAGCTGCTGCCTATGATTGATTGATTGTGCATATTGACCGCCGTCTTGGGGCGGCTTTCAGCCTATCGGAAGCAGCTGGAGCCTGGTGCCAGTCCGGGGTCGGGCTAGCACCAAAGCGTGATGTTAACGATGGGTCGAGGAATTCGGTAGCAGAGAGTCGCAGATTCAGAAAGAGAATTCACGGTCGAGAATGCAAGGGGACTTGGTGCGGTAAATGAAGCAGAAGCAGTGAATGTGGCGTGCTGTGTGTGCAAACGCCAAGTTCGCTCTCAACTGGCAGGCAGCTCAGCTGGTCTTAATGGGGCCATGGAGCTGTTGCCTGGTGCTGGTAAAGGAACCGACAGCTTCCATCAGTTGCACAGAAGTAAATGCGTTTCAAAACCATGAGAATATACCATCAGTATAGAAAAATAATTATACACCATTCGTGAGGAAGATGATCACGTTGGATCGATCTTCGAGCCGTGCGTGTAGGCACCGAACAACCTCTGGCCCTAAAATCACCAATTTATAGCATATTCGAGAGCTTACGCGAAGCTTTTATTGATATAAAGAAACAAGATTGGTAGGCAATTCACGAAGGTTCTGGATGCGACGGGCTCGGGTGTATAAATGGCCTGAAGCTTTCATACTTTTATAAACGTGATATACCACAGCGTCTAAATACAAACTATCCCGCATATACAACATTGCCACCAAGAAGAACTCAAACCTTGGATGCGACAAAGGCGGCAGCAGATAGGGCGTCTATACCATAAGTCAGATGTTGGGGCAAAATGAGGTTGCCCTGCTCGCAAATGTTGTCGCCGAAGTGGCAGAAACAGCGGAAGTTGTCGGGGTTAAAGTTGGCCAAGGGCTTGCTGGACATTGGGTCGCCAAAGGTGACGACGGCGCTGACATTGTGCATTTCGGCACCGAGAGCATCCGCGGCGTAATGGGGAGCAAAGGCGCCCTGGGAGTAGCCGCTGAGCACAATCTTGGTGTTTGGGCAGGCAGCACGAGTGTCGCGAACAATCTGAGCCCTGTTGAGTGTTTTCTCCAGCATTAGCAAAACAAAGGCTTTTAAACTGGGAGGCGCGAGCATCTAGGTACAAGGGCTCGGAGCTCTGTCAACTTACATGGCCAGGCCGGCGGCGTTGTCGGCGTTGAGGTAGCCGTCCACGCTGGCCGAGTAGGCGACGCCTTGGACGCCCAGGCTTTTGCCCCCGATGGCCTCGCGGACTGCATCGGCAAAGGGCGGCGCGACGAGGACACCGCCGTTACCAGGATCACAGGTGCCTCGCACAAAGACAATGAGCACGTCCTTGCAGCCGCTGTTGTTGAAGTCGGACGGTACGCGGAAGACGGTGCCGAGTATGCGCTCGCTCTCCGTGATTAAGGAGCAAGCGGCCGATACAGTCATTTCTCCCGGAAACCTTTTTAGCATCCAGTCGAGCATCTGGTTCTCCTTTGCGCCGCGCTGCTCCAGATCCGAGTATCTGTGGTCAAGGGAAGTGGGCACGGCAAGGGCCGATGTGCCAAACAGAGCAGTCAGGAGCAGGCTGAGAGGTTGCATGTTGAAGGCGCAAGTGAAGCACTTTGTGTAATTGATACTTGATGGAAGAAATGGAGGTTAGAGAATACTGTCTGCTCCGGGAAAGAACAAGTGAATGTTGTTGTTTGACTGTTAGAGATGGAAGCACGCCTTTGATCTGCCTCGAGAGCGGCCACACCACTCTTTATATAGCAGAAAATCAAGGACAGAGAGAGAAGGTTGACTATTCTCTACACATCTTGCATACTACCAGTGGGGTTCAGCTTCTTCCGGTGCTTGGCAGCTTACCACACGACGGCAAGTCTGTCAACGACTGTGTATCATCTATCATTTTGCCCTTCAGCACGGGGCGACGACCGTGCGGTCCTCTCCAGCTTTTCCCCAACTTGACAGGCTCGCATCAATGAGAGTAGCGGGTTCCCGGTTGCTCCGTGGTGGTGTTACTTGGCTTCGCTCCGGGCTGGACTGTGGTGGTGCGTGTGATCTCTAGTTTAAGCAGCCAATCTACTATCGCGAGACTATGGGTGCAAAAGGTTACTGAAGCGCTGGCCAGTCATTGCTCCAAAACTGCACTAATACTTTCTCGGAAGCTCCGTTGAAACGACATGATCCCTGCTCATCAATAGCATCCACTTCAGCTGGCTTCGAACCCATTGCGTCGTGCAATTTGGCATGTGCATCTCGGGTTTCGGCCACGGCACCGCCGGGGTGTTGGCATGAATGCGACTGGGTTGTACGTTGTCTTGATTGGTACACAGAAGCGTTTTCCGCAGAACAATACAAAGCGAGCTAAGAATATAGTTTGCTCCAATTCCAGGCCCGTCATGCTATTTTCTTGTTCTTGCCTTGACCCATTTCGGCACTTGCACCGTTGCACCGACCTTCACGGGCCTTTACCCCAGCCAGGAACATGCTCCGCCCCCGCAACTCTACTATTGTCGATCAGTAGGGATTTTTGGGGTTCAAGGTTCTGACTACGGACAACGGATGATCAATAGCCGGACAAAGACTAGCGCTGATGGTAAACTGGTGCTGACAGCAGTCTCGCTTCTGCGAGGCTACATGACCGGCGTTGGTAACACATGCTGCAATAACAAATAAATTCCATGGCACACATTATCCTGACAATATTCGCTAAATTTGTCCTCGGAGTGCTTCGCAATGTTCCCGAATCAACTCAAAAGCCCGCAACATGATACAAAACTTACTTTCAGGTGACAAATTTGACCTGGAACTCGTCTGCGCCCTTTTTTCGGATTCATGTGTCGGTAAACTAAGAGCCCTAGCATGGGGAAGACGTCTTACGATCTTACTTGTGGTCTGCTGCTCGGCCGAGAGCCCGAGAGCTTAATCACCGAGAGCTGGAACACGAACGACTGTGAACTTTCAACCCCACAGAAGCCCTTGAGAGCTGCTTAGAGTGTCGAGTCCGTCTTGCTATGCAGGGGTAGCTCTAGCTAATTCTGCTATGAATCGCTGATTAACGTACTACACACAGAGTAGTCTGCCTGCAACGAGACGCAAAAAAAAGAAGAAAAAAATAACAAGGAAAAAGGAAAAAGGAAAAAAAGGAAGCACCCCCAAGTGACATGACGCACACTGCACTGACAGGGCCCGATTATGTGGCTTTTACTGCATATATACATCCATTTCTCAGCCGCTCAGGGTCCCTCGGCGAAGGCGTCACCGGAAATAGGGTACGAGTCGGCGGAAAAGCGGCAGTACAACACGATGCTAATTAAAAAAACGGTCTCGACGGCGCCGTATTGACACGCCATTGACCATCGCCAATATTTCTCCATCGGACTGGCCGTTCAAGTATAGTAATTGTGCGTTGCTTGCAGCTCTTCTCGAGGCGAACGACATATGCAGGGCTGACATCCAGTGGCGTAATCTACCTCTTCCGGCGTTTGCTCCTGCACAGGTCTGCATGAACTGAAAAGCCGTCGACGTTGGTTCTGCACACAGATGATTCAACCACACGTAAGGATTTATGTATCGATTGAGGTGCATATTGGTGACACAGGGCTGGGTTAATCCGCGCCGATATAGAAACCTCGCACAAACAATTACAAATTCCATTTCACTCAAGAAAATTACAAGTAGAGCTGTCTATGGCCTTTTGACAGAAGGGGTACCACAGCAAGCTGCTGCGTCGCGTCATGCTGATCTTTTGGTACTGTGGCTCACAGGAGTTCTAGGGTAATGTCTGAGGCCTACTTATGGGCTATGAAGATGAAGCTGTACAGGTCCATCGCGGGCACTGTATGGAAAGCCAGAGCAGATCTGCTACTACAAGAAAATATTATTCGATTGTATTAAAATTCGAAACTCTATTGAATACGCCAAATTAATAGACGCGCATATACTAAAACGTTCTGCCCACTATCATGAAGATGCCAACGCTAAGTAAAACCAGTGTAAAGGGACGACGCCATTTTATATGAGCTATGCAGGGTATAAATATCGTAAATGCCTGAAACGGCGCGGAAAATTTCGTGGCATGTCAAACCATTGAATTGTTCTTCTGCCCTTTCTCCGCATTCGTGAAGATGTACATGATTGTAACGACCAGTTTCCCAGCACCAGAGACGGCGATGGCCGTCGCAGATCCCACCTCTCTGTAGATCAGAGCCCCAATCAGACAGCCGACAATAAGAGAGAGGAGAAAAGCTACCCGACGGTTTCGGGGGCGGTTCTTGACGACAAAGAGATTTTGATCAATGATCAAGTCGACCCATGCGGCTGTCGCCATGGCGGTGCTGATTTCCGTCATGGCGAGACTGCGAGACTGGACGACCTGGCTGCCGGAAGCGCCGGCCAGCAAACCAATGACAGCGAGGGCGGACCAGCCGCGGTCATTGACGCCAAACTTGTATTGGACTGCCGCCGCAGCAAAGACGAGGGTAGTTTGCAACAGGTTGCAGAGAATAAGCCACCATCGCTTGCGAGGACCGACCATGTGGCCGAGCTGTCCGGTAAGCCAGCCAGCGCCAAGGAAGAGACCCAGGGCCATGCCAATATTGGGTGTGATAAACATGTCGCCGTTGGTCTGAGGAAACACAATTGCCAAGCTTAGTAGCACTGTGTTGCCAGTCTGATTGGAAGCGAAGCAATGATAGTCGGGAAAAGAAGTGGCATCTGCGTGGAGAGGTCAGTCAGTGGGCCGAGGTCTCGCAAGCATGCGCAGTACAGGCAACAGTACATACCTTGAATGCCAGTGCAAAAGGTGAGTATTAGCAGCTGAAGCTCGGCAAACAGAGTTGGGCGGATATCACTCGTAAAGTGGGCGACGAGAGCATTCTGTGGAGGAGTCGGGGTCGTCTTGAGGTTATTCGGCTGGTGCTCGTCATCGGATGAGTGTCCAGAGGCAGTTGGCCCATATTCCGTGACAACTTCTGGTTTGGTCATTGGGATGGGGCTTCAAAGCGGTCTAAGTGATTGGGTTGAAATCACTATGGAATTGAGCCTTGGTTCAGAGAAACGAGCTTCACGGTAATAGTATGGACAGGTGACATATGAGGGAAGGGCCACGAAGCCCGGCACTAGAATTGGAGGAGGCATCTTCCATTTTCAAGATGGCATCGAGCGGCGCAAACCGACAGCCGTCTGCGTGCAGGAAAATGGTAGGCAGCGCCAGCCTGGGTTCCACACGGAAACGAGCATTTTGTCGATGAGGCTAGGCTGCTCCAGTCTGGCATGGGAAAGCAAATGCCGCCGCTTTAAATGGTTTCTTCCATCCACAGGTGTGGAAATAAACTGCCAGCTCCAAAAGCCTGGCACTACTGAAAGTAAAGCGGCAGCGTGCTTTCTCTTGCTTTACTAAGCTGCCTCAGGTATTTCCCGATTCGGCTAACCGTCTTCCGCCCGGCAGCCGGAGCCGCACCAAAGGTCTGGCAGCCTTAACTAGTTATTTAGACTTCTGTCCACCGATGCCGCCGACAGCCGCTCCTCACTCAGATCATACCAGCGACTTTGAACGTATTCGTAAGTGCATCATGGCCTTGTCGTGTAAATAAAGTCGTAATTTGCGGTGTAATCCCGAGAGACATTTTTTTTTTTACGTCGTATTACATGTCTCACCGATTGCAACCTGACTGATCAGAGGGTTGTCGTGCAAGGCTAGGCTGTCGCCGTCTCGCCGCCATAATGGCTTGGCCCCAGGCACGTACTTGGCGGTCTGCGAAAATCAAACTGCACAACATGACGTCTCACCTTTGATCTCTACCATCTGTTCCTGCATGAGCTCGCCGCCCGCCGCGCAAGCCGTCACTGACCGCAACGTTTTCTCAGCCACAACATCAGCGTAGGAACCCAATGAGCAAAATATGACATTTGTGAGAATACGATAAAAACAGAGTCAATCGGAATTGGTATTTTTTCTTTTGAATACTATGGATTTCAAGTAATAATTATTAATTATATTCACTTATTCAGAAACCCGTCATCACGTGTTTTCGCATCTCGCTGACTAACGGACGCGTCTCGACGCGAACCCCACTAGCACAGCAGGCACGATGAACTTCACGGTGGTGTCACAATACATACAGCCATTATACTGATACGCAATTGTCAAATGTCGCATGGGAAACGACTGTATGCCTCGTCTATGCAGGATTCATGACGCGCAACAATCTTGCCGATCATCTGACCTGGCTGCTTAACAACATCTCCCTTTCAATACCCCGAGATTACGACCTTCCTACGCCCACTGCACAGTACCTCAGTGCCTCAGACACTTCAGACTCACTCCCGCCACCGAGCACCAACTTGCACGTCTCGAGGCGTCAGGAGAAGCCGCAAGCGTCTCAAAAGTCCCAATTTCCGTCAAGCCTCGCAGTGAATGGCCTCCACGAGAGGACCGGCCAGGAACCGTCAGCTCGCGACTTGGCCCGGCTGTCCCAGGACAACATGGGCCGTTTGACTTCGACAACAAAGTCCAAGAAACCATCACTAGTATTTCAGCAACCCGAAATCACGACCCCGAAATCTTCCGCTTCAACGATTCACGATGTCCGGTCAAGCTCGAGCCGGGGAGAGCTGCCCTCGAGCTCGCGAAAAGACCACAGCAAGTATTCCTCTAGCAAGCCGAAAGCCGCATATCCGCAGCCAATTTCGAGCATTGGAGTGGACCTTGCATATATCGATGTCGATGACCTCGAATGCATGGATTTGACGACGGACACACTGCACTCCGTCGAATCATTGGAGTTTGTCAAGGAGGTCCCAGTACAATCGTCTGGTGACAAGAGCAACTCGTCATCGCAACCAAGAAGTGGCAAGAAGAGAAAAAGCAATGATATCACTGGTTTTGAACCGGATTTTGAGGACCAATTTTCAGACGTATATCAAATGCTCGGCACCGAGCCGCCAATGTCGACACCGGCCAAAAAGGCTTCTTCGCGAAAGAACGGCTCAAGTAGCATAAAGCGCCACCAGAAACGAGATGGAGATGCAACAACACCTTCGGCACGGAAAGCGAGGTTCGAATCCATCAGCAGTGTTCCCGACGACTTTTCATCCCCAAGTCGAGCTGTAGCTGCGAAACGGTCCCAGCATGAGCTTTCTCAACCTCTCAATGGAACATTTCGATCTTCACAGCTGCGGAACGGCACACAGAACAACGGCCACACGAGTAATGTAGCAGCGTCCCTACCCCTCGTCCCACCTGCCGACAGCGCGGCTCTACCTGATACAACAGTTGAACACTTCATTCCAGACTCGGATGATGAGTTCGTGACGCCACCATCCTCCAAACTCGCAAATATCTCCCAGGAGAGCCGACAAGCACGAGTACTGCAAGCTCAAGCTAGTCAAACAATAGCAGGATTGCCACAGCCACAACTCGAAGTAACTGGCTCGTTCGATACATCCACGGACGACGTCATTGTGCTGCCTCCACAAAACGATGCACACTCTAGCCAGGCTCCACGGATCTTGTCTCACTTGTCGCGAAACCCCAACATTCTGGACAATAAGTTGCTGCAGCTCGATGTCCTGATTCAGCAAAACGCACGCGAATTTAGACAGGCGATAGATGCGCGATGTACAAAGGAACAGCGTGACGCTATCAAATCAGAAAAGGAACGATTGCTGCAGCAGAAGAAGTCCCTCGAAACCCTTGCTACATCGTTTCACTTGTATATCGAACTGTGCGAGCAACGCGAAGCTCTCGCCGCCATAGTCGCCAAAGCATATGACGAAGGGATCGAAACCGAATTAGACGAGGTTAAACTTGATGAAATCACAGACACAGTGGAGCAAAAGGAAAAAGAGCTGATGCAAGAGCTAACCAGGGCTGGTGTTGAAGAAGCAGATTGTCTCAACGCGCCATCAACCGGGCAAGGTGCTCCTCAATCAGACAAGGTCGTGTTCGGAACTCAAAATGCAGTGGGAGTGTCAGTCAACATGTCACAGCCCAGTTTGGACCCTCAACCTGGAGTGATGCATGGAACGCAGGTTGTTCACCAAACACAATTAGGAGAGGTTCCGGGCTCCAGTTTCTTGCATCATTATCCCAGTAATGGGAGCAACCTTACGGCTGGTCCAGGCGTTCCGCACAGAGCTGATGCACCATTCCCTAGGGCTCCTGCGAGTCAAAGACTGCAGCATGCTGCCAACACACGGCCACAACCGATGCTAGGAGCTGATACATTCGAGGATGAGCTGATGTCCGAGTTCGATGATGACCAGAGCATGCCTCAGCGAGAGAGAGACGAATTCAGCGACTTCAGCGATGATGCAGACATGCTAGCTTTTGCACAAGACTACGAAAGCCAACAATCTGGCAAAGAGCAGTCTCCGAGCAGTCGTAGGGTCTTTTCCGAAACGTCTGGGAATGCTGCCCCCCTGCCCAAACCCTGCACTGTATCTCGAAAACCAACAGTCTCCTCGCAGCCACAATTGACCATTCCACCACACTTGATGAAGTTTCCCTGGTCTCCAGAAGTGCAAAGGATGCTGAAAGATCGTTTTCGCATGAAAGGATTCAGACAGAATCAGCTGGAAGCTATTAATGCTACCTTGTCCGGCCAGGACGCATTTGTTCTGATGCCTACTGGCGGTGGCAAGTCGCTTTGCTATCAGCTTCCCGCGGTCGTTAGGACGGGCAAGACTCGCGGCGTCACAATCGTCGTTTCCCCGCTTCTGAGTCTGATGCAAGATCAGGTAGACCACATGAAGGCACTCGGTATCCAAGCCGTTGCGTTCAATGGAGAGTGCTCTGCAGAGTACAAACGGCAAGTCATGAGCGCTTTCGGGGAACGCAGTCCAGAGCACTTCATTGAGCTGCTGTACATCACGCCAGAAATGATCGGCAAAAACATAGCTTTCAACAATGCGCTCCAACGTTTGTATCAAAACGGCAAGTTTGCCAGGCTCGTGATTGACGAAGCACACTGCGTTAGCCAATGGGGTCACGATTTTCGCCCGGACTATAAAACTTTGGGCCAGGCACGAAGGAAATTTCCCAACGTGCCTGTCATGGCATTGACGGCTACGGCCACGCAAAACGTCATCGTCGACATCAGGCATAACCTCGGCATGCATACCTGTAAGATTTTTTCGCAAAGCTTCAACAGGCCAAATCTCTATTATGAGGTCCGATCCAAGGGCTCACCTGTCAGCTCGGTTGAAACCGTTGCCGAGCTGATTCACTCGAAATACGCTGGCTTGACCGGCATTGTCTACGCACTATCCCGTGTCGGAACAGAAAAGCTCGCCGAGAAGCTCAGAAAGCAACGTATCTCTGCCGAGCACTACCACGCTGGCATGACAGCCCCCGATAAGGTCAGTGTGCAGACTCGGTGGCAACAGGGCACTGTTAAAGTGGTAGTTGCTACTATTGCTTTTGGCATGGGTATTGACAAGCCTGATGTGCGATTTGTCATTCACCATGGACTGCCAAAAAGCTTGGAAGGATACTACCAGGAGACTGGCCGTGCTGGGAGAGACGGCAAACCATCAGATTGCATTCTTCTCTATGGCAGAAGAGACATAGGGGTTCTCAGGAAGATGATCACGGATGGTGATGGAAACGCAGAGCAGAAAGAGAGACAGATGGAGATGCTCAACAGAGTCGCCACATTCTGTGACAATCAGTGGGACTGTCGCCGAACCGAAGTTTTGCGTTACTTTGGAGAAGATTTCTCTGCAGCGCAATGTCAAAAGAAATGTGACAACTGCCGATCAGGTAAAGTTTTTGAGCAAAAAGATCTTTCAGATTGCGCTCGATCCGCCATTCGAGTCGTTCAGCGTCAGAACAAGTTGACCGCCCCCCAGTGCGCGGACATTCTACTCGGCAAAAAGTATCCTTCGCACGAAGAACCTCTTTCTGGCGAATACTATGGTGATTGTCGGGGGCTTATGAAGCACCAGATCGTCCGCGTCATTGACAGACTCTTGGCGGTGAAGGCCTTCGAGGAAAATAACCAAATCGGCAACTATGGTGCGGCTATCCAGTATCTGGCACTTGGGCCTGAAGCCCGCATGTTCCTGAATGGCCAGCGAAAGTTGATGTTGACGGTGCAGGTGGGCCAAGCTCCCGAAGAAAGGGCTAGAAAGAAGGCATCCTCCAAAAAGACCAAGCAAAAAGGTCAAGAAACGCTCAACTTGCAATCAACGTATGTGTCTTCACCAGTTGGTAAGCGCCGCGCACGTGCCCGGCTGCCTGATAGCGATGATGAGGAGTATCCAACGACTTCGCACGGATATGCCAACGATGGTTTTGTCATCTCGGATGAGGATGAGGAAGAAGAAGAAGAAGAGAATGAGGACGATGCCTTTGCCGAATTGCCGAGTCATCGTCCAGCCAGACCTATCAGTATGCAAAACCAAAAGCAGCCCGCTCCCAAGGCCAAGGTCACGAAGCCATTTGGCCCTCCTATACACTCCAAGAAGCGCCTGGAAGATCTCTCTGAGCTGCACCAGGATATCGTCGCTGGCTTTGTGCAAGGAGCACAGAAAATCGAGGAACACATCCGTAACAAGAAGGAGCTTCGACGACCTCTTTTCAGCGAGAAGCACTTTCAAGAAATGGCCATCAACTGGACGACGAGCATCGAGCGTATGGGCCGTATTCCTGGAATCGACGGCGACAAGGTTCGAGAACATGGCCCAAAGCTGCTTCCGATTCTACGCAAACATCATGAAATGTATGTCGAAGTGACAGGCGATGGCGATCAGAGCCGCGAGGATATCGTCGACCTCATCAGCTCGGATATTGAGTTTGAGGATGAGGCAGCGGAGGCCAGCGCCGGTGAAACGTCGCACTTTTTTGCACCGCCGCCGCGGCCACGGCCCGACGTTTCCGCTTTTCATGCCCGCCTCGAAGAAGCATACCAAACTGCTGACCCTATGCCACGGAGCCAAACCCTGCCTAAGCCGTCTGGGCGAGGTGGTGGTGGTGGTGGTTATAATGGCCGCAGCAAGTCTGCCAAGCGTAAAGCATTCGGCACGAAGAAGCGCAATAACAGTTATAACCGCAAAGCTAGCAGCGCCTCTTCGTACGCTTCCGGGTCTGGCTTTGGCGGGGGAGCGTCGCGACCATCGGGGGCTAAGAGGGATGGTAAGATTGTCAAGAAGCCTGGTGGAGGCATCGGTCTGATGCCGCTATAAAACGAGACGGGACAATGTGAAGAGGCATTTACATGGGTCTTTTGCGTGCGGCGGGAGGGAGTTCATTATGATGCATGGTACATTGGAGTTTTTCTTTGCTTTGGCGGCTCTCTGTCCCGATGCTTCGGCCCGAAACCATTATTGCACAATTAGCACGTTTGCATCTACAGGAAGAAATCACAAAAACCTCTTTTGACGAGGTAATAATAAGTCACATGCCATGTAGAAAACCGATGATAAATCTTGATCCGTAGCTTACAACCGCAAATGCACAAAAGAATAGCAACAGGGAGACATGTGTTGATACAGAGAATCTCGCGTCGCTCATGAAGCACACATTTGGCTAAATGAATACAATGACAGAGCAAAAGAGAAGTAAATGAGATGCGAAAAGAGGCAAGAAAGAAAAAAAAGTGTATGATTAGATTAAAGGAGAGAAATGACCGGGGAGGAAAAACAAGTGCCGTTTGGGCAAAAGGTGAAAAAGCGAATTCCGTAAAAACTCCGCCGCTAGGATATCATTGCCGGTTGTGTGAGCGTATGTGTATCTATAATGAAAACAAAAAGAATCCCAAGAAAGACAAATAAAAGCCCAAAGAGCAAGCCAAACCTTTCTTTTTGTTTTGATGAGGAAAAGAAAACCAACCCTACTTGCTACAAACAATGCCAAAAAAAAAAAAACGCAAATAGCTGGCACCAAAAAGGTACGAGTAGTTGATGGACATGGCGTGAAGAGAAACCATACGTCAAGTTCATCTATACTTTTATCTCAGCCAGACATTGTTAGTCGAGTCCAAGTATAGTCTTCTCTTTGTCTCTCGTTAAAATCTCCAGCGAGGCTTGGAGTCTACCGTATCCTTTCTGCGAGACAGCATGGGGCTGGATCGACCCGGCATTCTAGGCAAGAGGCCTTCGCGATGCAAGGCCAGCGAGCTCGCCGGCCGGCTGCAGTCTTCTTCGGCGCCGTGAGCAGCACGCGGGGGCTGAAGAGAAGTGCGACGGCTGCCCATGGCCGCCATGGATGGCTTCTTGGCGAGCGACTGCTGGGCATAAGGACCCGGCGACGCGAGACGCTCTCGGAGGCCCAGTCGCGAATGGCTAATTCTAGAAGGCGATTGTTCCACCTGAGCCGATTCCGAGGCGGCGCGGTGGAAAATGCCGCGCATGGTCGGCAGTTTTGAGCCGGTGCTAGCGGGGGATGCTGCCGAAGAGGCGTGCCGGTTGGGGGTCGCGAGCGCGGTCGGAGTAGCATGATGTGACTGCGGATGCGGGATCTGGCTGTACCTGTGGCCGACATCCAAGTCATGTGTTCTTGTTGATGTGTTCCAGCGCGGACGATTGTCCAAAGTAGAAGCGGGCCGAGGAATTGTGCTGCCTCGGACAGGCGTACCTGCAGAAGAGCTTGGAATGGTGGATAGTCTTGCTGCCTGTCGCTTCGAGAATGCCGAGGCCGGCTCCGGTAGCGACGAGGACCTGCGGGTAAATGTTGCGAGATGGTTGGGGGAGCGAGTTGTGGGTTTGCTAGTCACCGGAGTTTGCGGGTCGAAGCCTAGGCTAGTCATGATGACAGACGAGGGCGGGGAGCTCCCAGGCGTTTCGTGGCCACTGCCAACAGTCGATCGATCGTTGGACAAGAGGCTGGAGACGGAGTCGCGTAGCTGCTTGCTCCTGTTGTCGGCCAGAATCGCCTCCACGACACCATCCGTTTCCGTCATGTTTCGTTTTAGTCTTGACCAGCGAGTCTGCAAATCGTGATGCAGACGCAAGATTTCACCATTGACTGTTAGGCGGTCTTTGACGCCGCGATCGATGATGGAGAGCACACGCTCAATGGCGGGGCCATAGTGCACCTTTTTGGCTTCGTAGCTCTCTATCTTCTTGGTCATGGCTGGGGGATTGATGAGGTGTAGCCTCGCGTCAACGCCTTCATGAAGCTTAATGAGAGACCGCTCAACGGATTGATGCATCTTTTGCGCCTGACGACCCGCACCGCGAAAGACAATAACCCATCTGTCCTCGCCCAGTTCCTTGCGCAGCGACTCGGCGTCCTTTTCTAACTTTCGATAGTTGTTGTTGAGGCCAGTTTGTCTCATGTTGAGCTCGTCATAGGCAGTAGGGAAAATAGGTTTGGCTTTTGTTTGGAAGTCGGACAGGCGCATCGGCAAAAAATCGAGCGAAGCGCGCAAAGGCTGCATGCGTGCAAACAGAGCGAGTAAGCGAGAGTCATCCTGGGATAAGCCGGGGCTGACGACATTGGCAGTGTTCGGGGAGCTGGGGCTCAGAAGGGCTGTAGAGATGGGCAAGCGACCGGGCGACGTTGTGTGTGGCACTGTGATGGGACCATCTTCGACGATGGTTTCTAGGTCTCCAATATCAATGTTGTCGCCGCCAGCGCTGGCAGCGATGGTCCTGTGACGGCGCTCCTCCATCTCGAAGACGAGACGGCTCAGCTCGTCCATTTCGCTTTGAATATCTCCCAGCACATTGTTCCAGAGTTCCTCCCACTCCATGGCGATCTCGACCTGGCTGCGGACGCTGTGAAGGGTAGACTTGATCTTGGACCACTCATCTAGGATGATTTCCATTTGAGAAACAGCTTGGTGGGTGTCTTGCTTGGGGACTTGAGATGAATCGTCGCGCTGCTGAAGCTCCTCAATCGCCGAGACATACGCGTTGATGAGGTCCTCGAACCGAACAATGGCGCTCTCAACATCACTAAGGCCTTCACGGCCGCCGGCGGCCGCCCACTCGACGTCATCTTCGCTGTCGAGGCCTCCAATTACCTCTTGGGCTTTGGAGATCCAGCTTCGAATCTGGTGGGCGGCATTAATGAGAGCGTTGGTAGCTGCGGCGGCAGTAGGTATGGCAGAGACTTTGCTCGAGAGCGAGCCTGCGTCGGGAAGCTGTAGCGAGGTGAGCTGGGCGAGCTGGTTGGCAAAAGACGCTCGCGAAAGAGTGTAGATGGAGCCGGGACGATTGCGACTGGGGGTAAAATAAGAGCTCAGGCCCGGGACATAGTCGGATTGGCCGAGGGTGGCTGGAGGTGTGGTAGGCGGTGGTGGTGAATTTTTGGGGGGAGGAGGCGGGCGGGTTGCCGGGCTTGCGGGCAGGGTGGGCGACGGGATTGAAG
>JAPFSE010000492.1:0-16350 GCA_030777785.1 Beauveria caledonica | reverse complement strand
ATTAATAAGTTACTAGTTAGTTTTATCTATAGAGATAATAGAACTAGATAACCTAGATGTCTAACATAGAGGGTATATATACTAAGAAAAACTAGGCCTTTAAGCTAGAATTCCTAGAAAAATCTAGTTTTTAGAATTTTAATAGAGTTGTCGATTTCGTCGCCCGTACCTTCCCCCTTAAAGGTTAGATATTAGCTAGCGTGTTGCAATCCGAGGTATTTTCCACCTGAATAATTGCAGGAGCCGCAAGCGTCGAGCCAACAACATCATCGACGGTTTCGAAATCTTTTGCCGTCGTGAGTGCAGCGTGGGTAAGCCCCATCATAACATTCTTCTCAAACGGAAAGTCAGCTTCAAACGAGATTTTCTTATCGTCCCATTTGACGTTGTCAATAGGCACAGAAATCGGCTTCAGCTGGCCGGTCGTGTAAGTGAGCCATAGCTTCGCGCCATCTGAGCACGTACACGCCGTCCCGTTCTTCGCGTCTGTTAGGTCCGCCGCAAACGAGAGCCGCTGATCCTTGGGCTCAACCGTCGCGATCAGCCCGCCGTTAACCGCGAGCGGCGGCAGGATCGGCAGGCCAATGTTCGTCAGCGGGTACGGGCACGATCCCGGGACGATGAACGGCTGGACCGCGGAGAAGATGAACGCGGCGGGCACGACCGTCAGGAAGGGTGACTCGGACGGCACTTGCTTGATGAGGTGGCGGTAGAAGCCGTTTTGCTCACCCTCCTGCCCGATGACGGACGAGATGAGCTGGATGGGGACGGTCATGTTCTCCTTAGCGAAGGCCACGTTGGCGCTCTGCAGCGCGCCAATCACGATGGCGGTAAAGGTCGAGGCGAGGCGGATCGCGCCGTTAAGGTCGCTGGCCGGGAACCGGTACTCGCAGGCGGCGGGTGAGAACTCGCCGGCAGTCTTAAGGGCGGTGTCGGCGGCGATGGAATGCTGCTCTTCTTGCTGGTTCTAGGATTAGGATCTGCGTAGGTTTTAAGTTATCCGCGAACAGCGTACCGCTCGCACAGTTGTTAATATCTTGGTGATTTTCTCAGAGTGTGCGTTGACTTTATAGCCTTCGATGCCTTTGGTAACGTTTTGGAGTAGCGAGTTGAAAAAGGCAACCTCGATAAGCTCAGTAAAGGCAATAAGCTGGAAGGTGGTCTTACTTCCCGGCCCTAGTTTGGTCGGCAGTGGCACATTAGACAGCAGGCCGCCCGCGTCTTTGGCTATAGAGAGTGATTGCTGTGTGTTGGGCTCTGGGAAGCTGTCCCTGTAGGCGATAACCGCGGCCGAGACGCCGCCTAATAAGCCAAGGATAGGCGCCAAAGATCTGCAGAGAAGCATCATGCAAAAAAGTGTGTGTCACGTTTTGAGCTGGCTGTGGTATTTTATGCTGGGTGTGTAGATCGATCAAATTTCATGCGGCATCTCGTTGTATATATATATACATGTGAGACGGAGCAGCTGCAGAACGCCGCTGGCTTGCATGGGCATGGAGTCATGCCGGTTCACTGCCACCACACTTCATTTGTTAAGCCGGATTTCCTAACGCCGACAGCCTCTGATGCCGAATTTCTTGCGCAACATCTGCGGCCTTGTGAAACAGTTAACCAATTGGCCGACCGACAAGACTAAATATTTATTCTCCTGGGGAGGTGCGGCGGTAACGGTTCCTGTTTCAAGCTGGCCGGCCCACCCACCGTTTACACAGCCTAGAAGCCCAAGTCCGACTCTTTGGAATCAGGGCGTTATTTTGGTCTGGCAAGGGGCATTGTTCTGGTTCATGTCTCCGCAGACAGTTTTCCCGGCTACGCGAAGCAATTATGATTGGGAGAAACGCAGGCTGCGGCAAGCACTCTTGTTCGTTTCAGGAGCTAGGTCCCGTGCATGAGCTGGTGAATTCTGTCTGACACCTGAAACAATCTGCTAACCTAGGTTGCAGCCTCTACTTAATGCTCTGTGGACTTGCAGCAAGCTCCCAAGGCAGCTTGAACGCCACAGGAATCTTGCCCTTGTTACGGCTAGATGGGTCAGCTCTAGATAACCATTTGATGCCCGAGATAGCGTCGATAGCATGATACCCCATACGTACGGTAAACCTGGCCCCCCTCCAACTTAAACACATTAATGCCCGGCTGCTCTCCCTTGATGTTTTTCACCCCTGCCGCCTCCAGCTCCGCCTTGCTGCGATAGCCATATTCGATCGGCGCGATCTTCTCATCAAGCGGTCGTAGTAGGCTAGAAGTATTGAGCGTGGGTGGCCGATCAATGGCCTCGCAAAGTTCTCCGTTTCAAATCAATGCAGGCAGATTGGCGACGATATTCTCCCGTGCATTGTAGCATGGGTCGGGTAGTAAGACGAAAGGCGTCTGTTGTGGCAGAAAGCCAAACTTTGCTGAAAGACCGTAGTCCTCGAGGATAGGGACTTGCAGCAACATTTTGCACTTTCTGATATTATATGCGAGCACAAACAATGCGTCGAAAGTGCTCGGAAGTTTTGGGTAAAGACTGCGAGCAGTGAAACAGTCCCGTGAGGAAGCGCGGATGAACCGACGCGAGTCTGACCGTCTCTGCCGGGCTACACAGCTTTTGCTGTCGGCCATTCTTGTACTCGGTGAAGGATAGCAGATAATTTCTGTCGCATTGGTTGTTTTGACGTCAAAATGTAGGTAGGAGCGCAGGGTGGATGGCCATTGTGGGCACTTGTCTCCAGGGTCACTGGTAACTACGGTTCGTCAGTTCAAACATCGACCTGTCTAGTAGAACTCGGGCAAATTCTCCCGTTCCCTTTCTCGAATCCGTTTCTGGCTGTAGAACTCTGCTAACTCCCCGAGGAGCAAATTTAAACGTTTGAACAACGCCACAGCACCCACATCCCTATGAAGAAGGCCACTTATGGCGGCGGGTAGGAATAGCCTGCCCATGTCAAATCTGTGCCACCAATGTCGAGCCAGTGTGCTGTGCTGCGCGCTTGGATGGCTGCACGGAGCCCTTTGCCACCCTCGAAATGATTCATTGAAGCCGCGCTTCCCCATGCCCATTCGCAAATACTCTAGACATATTTTAGACGTTGGCGAGCCCTTTGCCGGCCTTGTAAGTCCGGTAAGCACCAGCGCAGCGACAGTGGCCGTCCACAACTGAACATGACGGACCGTTCGATGGCACAATAAAGCGGCTCATGGATCCCTCAACCTGCGCCATGGACAGATGTCTGCCTTTGGGCATGTCGCCTCCACACTAGCCATTCTATCGTATGGAAGTGCGCTGGAAGCAACCAATACATGTCACATTCCTTTCTGGCACTAATGACACGCCATACGGCCGATGCCGCTGTGTATGGCGATCTTTAGCTCGCCCAAGTTCTCCCAAGCTCTCCCAAGCCGGCAAGTGATAGCATCCGTCTAGGTCAGAGCTTCTGCTACATTACTTCTAGGTAGCCGACCTTACCCCGTAAAGGCGTGCGTGTGGAGGGGTGACTTATGAAGGCGCCCAAAACTTTTCGCCTTTACACGCCGAACCAATTCTTAACCGTCACGGCGAATTAGCCCGCAAGAGCTAGACGAACGTTGTTTTCCCTGTTAGATGGTCAAATGTAGATACAAAGCTACTTACTCAATTAGCGTTACCTACAACCTTACGTCTAGCAAGTGCCAAGGGTTAGCGTCGGAGGCACCTTCGTCTTGAGCGCTTGCTGCAGCTGGCGGCGTAGATTGCGGTTTCTCGTATTCATGGCAATGGGAGTCAGGACACAGAAATCGATCCGTGCACGGCGTGGTGTCTCTGTAGAGAATTATAGGCTGGTGAATCGTCTTGTTCGCTTAAATCTTCTCAAATGCTTGTGCCATTTCTCTATATTAGCCCTAAGAAGCTAGACTTTTTTTAGGCAAAATTCTCCTTAGTATAGGAGTTAGAGAGGCTTATAGTATTGTAGTAGCGCGTAAATAACTTCATAGTAGTACTATAATTTAAAGATAGAAATAGGTTATATAGAAGTTTAGTCGTAAGATAAAAGAAACTAGCCTCTTTTTAGTTTTATATTCTATAGCTTAAATAGTCATAGCCTAAGCTATAATATCCAAACTCACTACTACTTAAGTGTATACTATCTTATAGTATTATAGTTAATATGGTAAATAGTTGTAGCAAATTTGCACGAACAACTTTACCTGTATAATCTAATCTTTGCACCGGGAATAAGTGGACTTGATCTGCATATTGCTGTCCGCTGGCATAATCGCCCACCTCGGCTTCGAGCTCGATGATATTAATCACCAGTACTTCCGGATCAGGGTCATCAGGCGCAACACGGTAGTCAAACGTCACGCCATAGTAGTCAATGTAGCTGCGAATGTTGATATTAAGATTTCCTATTTTTAAAGGAAATATACATACTCTAATGGACGCCGATTCTCCATCACCCACGCCAGACTCGTCGCGGGCTCTAATTGCAGGCCTCCCATTGTCGCTGTCAGGTCCGTAGAGAGCTTCATGGGTGAGCTTTGCGAGTTCAACCCCTCCTGGCTGTGGAAAGGCCCCAATCTTGTCCCATGGAGAGTTGGGTAACAGTGGACATTTCCCGCGTCGGCATCACGGGAGGCTCCGCCGGCGGGCAAAACGCGGCCGCGGCGGTGCTGCACCACAACGACTTTTACAAGGCGGCCATTGCTCTCTCGGGCTCGCACGACAACCGCTTAAGCGACTGTAAGTGGGCGGAGAAGTTTATGAGGTGGCCGATAGACGAGAGCTACGAGAGAAACTCCAACTGCGTGAATGCGGGGAAGCTGGGCGGCGCACTGATGTTGGTGACAGGCGAGGTGGACAATGTGGTTGATCCGTCGACGACGATGCGGATGGCGAGTGCGTTGATCGATGCTGACAAGGATTTTGACTTGGTGGTTATACCGAAGCACGGTCATTGTATGAATGGCGTAGAGTGGCTGGCAAGAAAAGAGGCACAATTTTGGGCGAGACATTTGTTGAATTAGTATCAATTGCAGATGTTCATACTCGACAATGCATGACTTTCTTGTCATGACATTGTAGAAAGAGAGCAGGGCTCTGCCAGATCAAGACCGGCAACGCTACTTAGAACGACATGCCGAAAAGGTCCGTCGGTTCAGTAGCCACGCTGATCGGCACGATACAGTGACTCGGCATGTCATCAATGTCGCGTTGCAAATTAATGACGTTTGGCTAGGAGTATGGAGGCTATTAACCCTTCACACAGATCGATAATTTAAGTAAGGTAGTAGGATCTCCGCCTTATATGAAGTAATTATATGGGCTTGTAGTGCCCTAGTATACGTGACTCCAGGTAATTCCGTACAGCATTGTATGGGAAATTGGTGGTGATCAACTCCGAATTACCTGATACCCACTGTATATTCTCGGTGTTCCACAAACTACGGGCACGCTGGCTGATTAGCTATCCTAGACCCGCCAAGGACGTTCATTGGCACGATGTCGTCGGTGAGCTGCGTCAGCGTCGACGACAGTAGCGGCTTGGCAGAATGGTCAACAGGGAACAATCGTGGGTAAAGAGGCTGATGCCAGTAATGCTATCATTTGCTGCCCATACCTGACTTCGTCTACAATTGTCACAACGCAAGGCACCTTCTGGCGCAGCATGCCTATCGCAGATATTGTTTTATAGTATGACGAAAAGCCTGTGAAATTTGGAACTATCCTATCTCGAGTATCAACAGTATTATCGCTTAGTCTACGCCTGCATGTGGTTTAGATAGGTTTCCAATCTTAACATGCCTACTAACTAAAAACAAAAATCATCCGGCGTGGTACTTATATATATAATACCTTTTTTTATCTCTATAATAACGGGGATTAAAAAGGAAAACACTCCACCGTTTACTGCGCCTAGCCGCAGACATATTACTTCGAGGATACTACCTTGATATGGTGGAGCCAGCCGTTCGATGTCACCATGTCTATCCTCAACCAAGCAAGCATCAAGCGCCCATAGGCAGCATAAAAGTTCTTTCGAAAGACCCCTTTTGTCACTTGTGGTAGACATTACTCACCTTGAGCTTTTGTCGTTGGACTGGACTTGAGTATCGAAGGCTGGTCGCACGGGAATAGTCAAGAACCAAGTCAGCCCTAAACTAGTAAGACAACCCAAAATTCTGAGACAAGCACGTGCCACTAGCGATTTTCATCCATGCAGATACTAATACTACTGCTAAAAAAATTAACATGAAAAAGTCTTAGTTCATACGGAGATACTTATATACCGACTATATATCTACCAGGCTTATATTCCCTTACGCAAGCGGTGTATATTAGCACCATTAGGACTCGGTAATCCCACGTCAAGCTATATGGGATTTACTTTCAGAACGAAGCGCAGCCTGCTAAGCCACGCTGGCTCGCTCGTTTCTTGTCACGCCATTGGCGCTCGCTCCCTAAATTCGACTTTGACGGCATTAACAGTATAGATGTTTGAGTTATAGACACTCAAAGTGGAGGCCTGTCACGACTCAACACTTTCTTACGCCATGACTTCAAAGTCGGTTTTATATTGGCGTGTACACTAGATAGCCTGCATGACGCGTAAACGCTTACCCGTCTCTATCTACCGTCTTAGACACTTACTTACCGGTGTTAGATAGGTCACTTTAAAATGAGACTAAATAATGCCTCAGCTGATATCGTGACGGTCTGAATCACGTCAATAACTATCTCTCCACGAGCATCCTTAAAAAGATATAAAGACGTCCAGATTTTTCCTGGTGGAATATAAAGGACCAAGTCATTCTGAACGCTGACTATTACCTCGAAATCATCTCAACCTTCTTCTTCTTCTTGAGATTTCCTCATTCATAGCCTCATCTGTGCTGGTTCTGCCATTCAGCATGAAGCTGCTGGCAATTTTCTCACCGCTGGCACTTGCCGCTACCATTCCTGCTGTGTCAAAAGACTGGCCTGTCAGCCTTGATGTCCAAGCCAATCCGCGTACATGGACAAAGCTTGACATAATCATTGAGAACAAAAGCCCAAAAGCGTTCAATATCCTCAAAGCCGGTAGCATTCTTGATGATAACCGCCTAGAGTCAATGCGCCTTGGCGGGCAGGGTATGCATCTCTCCCGTGCAGTAACGACAGGTGATTGATACTTACTCCTTGTGCAGACTGCTCGGTGGGATTTTTTGACAGCTGGACTCCGCCACATACCGACCCAAGAGATGAGTCTGAGTTTCAACTTATGCCAGCATACGGGAACATTACTACAACTATCGACTTGCTCGATGTACGTAATGCATTGAGGTTTTGCGGCAATCTGACCTCTGTTCTCTTTATCCAAGCTACTATTCATGCTGCTGAGGTTGGCAGTACGACGCTAGTCCACGAAATTCCATACAAGTTGGACTTCGCCTTGATCTACCATGAGTTTTTTCCCCCACTGCCGGAAGCCTTTGAAGAGAGGGTCCATAAATGCTCTCCTGATTATCTGAGCGTGCTCAAGGAAGGCATCACTAGCTGTGCCTCTCAAGCCACAGCGGCACGGGAAGCTGCCTTGAACGGTTCAGCTGAGCGAATGGAGGCCTATTTCAAGGACTCTAGCCAGGAGACTAGAAAGTCTGTCGCCGATACCTTCGATAAAGTTGCTGCCATGTGTAACTTCAAAAATTCACGATTTTATGTTACTTGCAACCATTCAAGATGCGGAAATGCATTTGCCGGTGTAATGCCCGATTCAGACCCAGGTCACTTGTTATTTTGCAAGAGAGGCTATTTCCAACCTATGCTTCCAGATGTTAACGAAATATCCTCGGTAACTCATACTATTGTTCACGAGATGACTCACTTCTCTTTTATCAAGGCTACTAGGGATATCGGATACGGTCTATATGCCTCGACGACCCTCGACAAAAATGCGAGCCTGGAGAATGCTGATAGCTACGCCCTCTTCTCCGATGCAGTTTACCTCAAAGAGGATAGGCTAAATCAATCGAGGGCCGACTCTGAACGGGAGAGGATTAGAAAGACCACTTATAACTCTAACAAAATAGGGAATATGACCAGAACGGAGTTCCTAAGTCTTGCGCCCGCTGTTCGTGCCGCACGATTTGGCTTTGAGCTTTAAGGTGGAATCAATAGTTATAGTACCACTGTCTAGTACAGTGTATATCAGTTTTCCTAAGACAGTCGCTTCTGCGGCGGTTCTACAGCAATATATCTACCTACTCTCGCGTTTTCAACTTAACGATGTTGATGGTAATGAATTTCTGCGCATGCAAACAAAATGCATATCATTCTACTCCGTGATAACAATCTTACAGCCTAGCAGGAGCTAGTGATACAGGGCACGTGGCGGCGAGGGCAGACGTGCGGTCGTGTTTCTTCTCTTGTACCCCAGGGGACTAACAGGGAATAGAGACGCCTACTACAATATGCGTTAGTTCTAACAGACGTAGGTAGTATCGCAGTACAGCAAAGGGTGGAACTACTGATCACTGGTACAAACGCGACGAAATTATCAAACGCGACGAAATCATTCACCAGGTGCAAACGGCCAGGCAAAAGGATTCCCATTTTCTAGCCGCCCCCCGTTCTCTTTCTTCCACTCTTTATTCTCTTTCTCTACACCCTCATCCACGCCCTCATATTGATCGTCGGGACACCGCTCTTTACAGCCACATTATGGACAACGAGGAACCATTCCGATATCCGTTCCCTATGACGCTGGGGACGCTGAGAGCTGTGGGCGCTGGAACACCCGCTGCGGCTGCGCCCGTGCCCACGCCCGCGCCTCGCCCTCTGGAGACGCCCGTTACGCCGGCTTCCTCTGCTGCGTCGGTGCCCGCGGTTTTTTCTGGCCCTATGTTCACACGCAGCGATAGGACTAATGAGGCTACTGATGAGCTCATCGGCATTCCAATCCCACCTTGTGTGATTATTCCGTCAGGCGGCTGATTCAATATGCCAGACCGCCACTTGAAACACAAGAAGTGCGAGAGGCTTTTCCACTTTCTACTTCACTCCAAATATCCGCACCTGGTGCCGTGTTCCACCCTTTCTCAATCTCCCTCATCAATTTTTTACCACGAATGGCGCTGGGAAAGGCCAACTTCATTATCCCGGGCGTGGCGCCTTGCGAGAATGGTACTGAGTCGTCGGTTAGTCGTCTTACACTGTGGTCCGGGCGCTTGTCACGACTACCTGCTGCCGATGGCGGACCTTTCTGCGCCCCTCTTGTTTTACGATCAGCTTGGCAACGGCAAATTGACGCATCTGCCTGACAAGAATGGCAACGTGGCGTTTTGGACGGTCGACTCGTTCAAGGCCGAGCTGGACAATCTCTTGTTGCACCTGGGATTGGCCGACCCGCCAGTCGACGTCTATGGCCACTCATGGGGTGACATGCTCGATCCAGAGTGGGCAGTCGGTGCGTCAAGCTCTAATCTGAGATGCCTCGTTATTTCTAGCTGTCTTGTGAGTATGGAGCCATGGAGGCGCGGCATCACTGCCTTACGCAACAAAATGCCTTATAAGACCTTGCCTACTCCTAAGGTTTAGGCTACCCTACACTAGTTTACGGCAGATCCTACGACATACGGCACTATATAAGCGCATTTATTTACTAATCATCTATTACCTAACTTTTATACTTATCTTATACTAGGTATAGACTAAGCGAGCTATCTATTACTAGGGTTCTTAAAGGACTAGACTATTATACTATAATCGCATAAGGTTATAGTTATATAATACTTATTAATAGTACTAATGATAAGGCTTAGGACGTTATAATATAGTTATTTCTCCACATAATCTACCATGTTAAGTGGGTAACACTAGATAACGTAGCCCTATTTTCTCACGTTAATTAACGTAAGAAACACATATATTATATTAGTACTTTCCACGGCGACATAGAGGCATAGATAAAGGGCATTTGCTAGGGAGGTTAAGGTCTTTTACTAGCCGGTGGCGTATAAGATACCATAACCTAGACCCTTTATTTTTAACTTATTAAAATAGAGAAGCGAGGAAACCCGAAATTTATTACGAGACTTAAAACCCCGGCCGCTTCGCCTTATTTAGATATAGATGCGAACTTATAACTGTCTATACTTGGCGGCAGTGGAGAAGGCCCGGTCCGTATTGCCGCTTCCGCAATCAACCTTGGCCTGGCTTCACCTCTTACCGACATACGTGACGTGCTAGCAGTGCCGATCGCGGTGCGGTCAGTAGGTGATATGCAGAGAGACTGGGTTGGCGCGCGCCTTGAAGGGTATTATACGAAGAGTAATGTTAAGATACCACACAGGCGTGACAGTATGGATCTGAACAGCCAATATACCAGAATGGCAGTCATACGATGAGCTTTTTCTGTTGTTTAATTAATCAATCAAGTTATTAGTTGGGATTCGCCCACAATTTCGCGATTCGTATACAAAAAGTGCATGGCTCCTGTCTAATGCTTTTACTTGGTGTGTTGTACATGCTGCTCAGCAACAGCGTGGCCGCTAAATCCATCATACAAGAAGTGCGTCTTTATTGTTGTTCCCTATAATACAATAATGTGTTTTGTACAGTTTACACGGCCACCTCCTCCCGCTGCTTCGCCGCCACCTTCGACGCCGAGAGATCCAAAATGGCGCTGTCATTGATGGCGTCAATGTCTGCCTTGGCCGCCACCCTCCCACGCAGCTGGGCCACCTTTGCCTGTCGTCTCTTCCTCTGGCGCTGCGACAGCAACTGCTGGTCGGTAAAGTTAAGCTTTTCGAGCGCGTCAATCAGCTTGGCCTCGACCAGGCCTCGCACGTGAAAGGCGAGGTCGATGCTGCGAAACATGCCATTGAAGCGGTACGAGAGCCAGATATAGCCGTTGAGAGCCATGTGCAGCGACTCGAGCTTGTAGAGGTACTCGGTGGCCTCTTTGCCCGAGAGCTGCGTGAACGGGAGATCGAGGACCTCGAGGGGTATCTCCTTGATGGAGAGCAGCTCGCCGGCCTCGTTGTGGGCAATGACGCGGGCCATGGCGCGGAGCGCAGCGATGGAGCCCTCGCTCGAGAGCGAGATAGGCATGTGGCAGATGCTCTGCCGGTCGTAGATCGACAGAGGCAGGTCCTGGATGATGTCGGCAATCTCAAGCGCCGAGCTGCTAATGTTGAGGCGAAAAAGTGGACTGACGCTGGCCGCGGCCTTGATGCGCGTGAGGATAAAGGACAGGGGTGCGTCGGGAGGGAAGTAGGACGCGAAGCGCTCAACCACGCTCGGCGGGGGCTGGATGTAGGCGTGCTGAATATCCTCGACGTCGTGCTGAAAGGCCTTTGTGATGGAGCGCACATCTTGCCGGTCCATGGCCGTCACATAGCCGACCTTTTGCTCCACATTCTTGGCCGAGTCGGCGGCGCTGTCCTCACCGACCTGCGCCGCCTGGGCGGAACGGTAGCGGCCGGCGCGGCCGCCAATCTGCTTGAATTCGGGCACACTCAGCATGCGATGCTGGACGCCGTCAAATTTGTGCACTGACTCAAATATGACGCGCTTGATTTCGAGGTTGAGACCCATGCCAATGGCGTCGCTGGCCACGACATAGTCGTAGTCGTTGTCTGGGTCATTAAAAAGCGCCGCCTGCTGCACGCGCACTTCCGGGGGCAGTGTGCCGTAAATGATGGCGCATCTGCGGCCGGTTTCCTGCTCGACCTGGCGCTTGAGGGCGTGAAGGGAGAGTCGGCTAAAAGCCACAATGGCGTCACCCTTTTCCAGTCGACTGTATTTGCCTTCCAACGCTGTAGACATTGTCTTCAGGGGGCTGAGCCGCTCGTAGCGATGCACGATGCATTCATCGCCAATTGTTGCGCAGAGATTCTCAATCAGCGACACGGTCCGCTCTTCGCCGCAGACGTGGACCTCCTTGGCCTGCACTCCGAGAAAGGCAGTGGTCCAGGCATTGCCTCGCTCCTCGTTGCCAATCATTTGAATCTCGTCAATGACGGCCACATCGAATTTTCGGTTGAGCGGCACCATCTCGACGGTGCAGCTGGAAAAGTACTCGTCCGTGTCCTCGGGGATGCGGACCTCTTCGCCGGTGATGAGAGCGCAGGGCAGGTTCTTGGCACGCAGTCGGTGGTAGACTTCTGCGGCCAGCAGCCTCAGCGGACCCGCGTAGACGCCGCGCTTGGAGGCTTCCAGTGCCTTGAGCGCGCTGTACGTCTTGCCCGAGTTGGTCGGGCCGACGTGGACGTGAATCTTGCGCTGCATCGAGCGCGTAGCCGGGAACCACTCATGCGGGAAGCGCAGATTGAGAATGTTGGCCTGGCTCTCCTCGACGCCTTTAGAGAAGCGCTTGTGGGTGACAAAGGACTGAAAGGCATACTGAATCTCCTTTTGCAGGCCCTTGACGTCTCTTTGGATAAAGGCGTCGCGCAAGTTCCAAAAGAGCGGGTTCTTGTCGCGACGAGTAATGTTGGTCTCAGCGAGCGCAAAGGCCTCGTCAATGGCGTTCATAAACTCGGAGCCCTGCCGGCGCAGCTCATCCTCGCTGATGCCACCTTGCCCAAACTGGGCCGAGTCGAGCTGCCGCTGCAGCACATACTGCAAGCGATGGAGTACGGTAGATCGAAACACGGCATGTTTACCTTTATACTTTTTGTCATTATCTAAAATGAGCCTTGAGCGTGGATCATGGCCTTGGCCAATCTATGCAGCAGGTTCATGTGAGTCGAGGTGCTTCCGCTTGAGGTCAAAGAGGCTAGGTAGAGAGCGCATACCGAATCAGCTCTTGACTGGAGCTTCGCATTTTCATGCAACCTCTGTCGCAGCTTTTTGCCGGGCGGCTTATCGACGACGGCGCGATGCGGCCTTGACTTCTGTCGTTCTCTTTGCAGTGGCGCGTTGGTAGACAGTAGTCTCTTGCAGAGTACGGCTGGGGTCTGCCCGCCGCGAGCCCGTCTGCAGGCAACAGGTAGCATAGCCAAGACGTCCTAGTATATTTGTGTCATCTCCGTGAAATCCGTGCAGCCGGTCTCTTTTGTGAGTTGAGAGACTGGCTGGTTCCTGTTGTTTGCCCCTTTGCGAATATGATATCCAAAAAATTTGGGCTTGGAAATTTACATGCAAGATGCGCGAGTCGCACCCCCTTGTGGCCAAGACGCCACAGTGACCCGCTCTTTCTGTGGCTGGTTTCAGGCAAGCAATTGTCGCCACTGGCTGCAGGCTACCACAAACCAAATTTCAGCGGCTATGCCACTGTCAACTTTCTCATCCAGGCGTTCAATCAATCGTTGTGGCACCTGCTAAATACACGGGCGCTACCTACCTACTTAGGTGGGTACAGAGCTCTCCGTCGCTCTGTGCACGTGTTTCTTCGTCCCTACCTTAGCACAGTGTCTGCGTCATTGGCGTCGCATGCTTCCCCAACACCTTTTGACTCCTCATATTACCACTTTATTGAGCATTCTTTCTCACTGCTGCTGAGCTGACTTTCTGGTAGTCGCACGAGATTATCGCATATACCCAAGACAACCTTTCGTCGCAGCGAACTCGGCATATACAAAGTACCAATACGTCTGCCAACTATGGCTTCCTCGTCGGCGCCAGCGACGCCGCTGCTCTAGTATGGATGACCCCAACCTTCTACGAGGCTTCAGTCCAAGCGTCACGCAGGCGACAGTTCGCAATGCTAACACCATCATCTCTGTCTGCGCAGTTCCTGCATCGCACACAAGACTACCATCCTGTCAGAATGCACAACCTCGGCCTCGTCGCAAACGTCGTCGCTCGCCTCCTTGATCCTCCCCAAGATTGAGCACACCAAGCCGCAAAAGCTCACCTACACCCACGGTAGCCATCAAATCCACTACATTGCAGAGGCTCCGTCCGAGCACCCCGATCACCCAGCCGCCGGCGGCCTGACGTTCCTCGTCATTGCCGACGCCTCGCTTGGTCGCCGCGTGCCCTTTGGCTACCTCGTCGAGGTACGCCGGCGCTTCTTCGCCACATTTCCCGAGACGAGCGACTTCTCCGACATGCCCAATTACGGCGCCGGCTCCTTCAATGGCACGCTCAAGACACTCATGGTCGACTACGGCGCCACGAGCGGCGGCCAGAGCGATGCCATTGGCAACGCGCGCCGTGAGATTGAGGACGTGCGCGGCATCATGACCAAGAATATCGAGAGTCTTCTGGAGCGCGGCGAGCGCCTAGATCTGCTCGTGGACAAGACGGACCGGCTTGGGGGTAGCGCGCGCGATTTCCGCGTGCGCAGTCGGGGTCTCAAGCGCCAGATGTGGTGGAAGAATGTCAAGCTCATGGCCCTGCTCGCTCTGGTCATCCTCATCATTATACTGGTCATTGTCATTTCCGTCAAGAATTGACGAGACGTCTTGTCGATACACACCATGAAAACTATTAGCAATAAGCGTCCTCATTTATACATAGCATCAAACACCACGCCAGCAGCACAGTTTCATGTCGGTCAAAGCTCTTGGGATTGGCGTTTCTTCTGACATGACTAGCTCTCACTTTCTTTTCTTTTCCTTGCTTTGAGAATATTTTCTATTTCCTTGCTTTGCGAATTGGTTCCTCATTTCCACTTGACATGCCCAAGTGTTTGTCGTGCCTATCAATGCGATGCTGTAGTACAACACATGTTTGCCGCCACGAGGCCGGCCGGGCCAAAACTTCAACCGCTCAACTGATAACCTTATACGAGTCCCAGGAAGACGATGTACTGTCAATATCAGGCCCACGCTGTCTCCTCAATTCGCCGCCCCCTTGCTCATAACTTGGGCAGGTTCCCAGCAGTACCAGCCGGTCTTGTCCCGTCTTGATAGATGTATCCGTGGGTCACAGGATTGTTCAATTGCTGCGGCGTTGCAGAAACAGA
This sequence comes from Beauveria caledonica, assembly GCA_030777785.1. Taxonomy (NCBI): domain Eukaryota; kingdom Fungi; phylum Ascomycota; class Sordariomycetes; order Hypocreales; family Cordycipitaceae; genus Beauveria; species Beauveria caledonica. Next base: position 1,495 of record JAPFSE010000492.1, on the reverse strand, counting down.
TGACCTGCGCAACCTGTCCGTGAAGAATGCGGGATGTGTGGTGGAGGCGCTGTAGGGAAAGTGCCGGTTCCATGCCTGCTGCATCTGCGCTGCAACGACGGGATTGCTTGGCGGTGCGGACTCGACTGGCGCCATGTTTGAAGCAGTTATGTATGCGACACGGGAAAAGAGGTCGTGTGCGCAAATGAAGAAAATCCTCTGTCAGGCTATTCGAGATTTTGACTGGGGGAAAGAGGCTGAGATGTCGGGTGATGGTCAGTTGTAAGTGAGTGACGTGAATGCTGGAGCATCGACCGAGGTCCGCATCGCCGCCCGCTTTTTTTCATCTGCAGCCGATGGAGGCTGAACAGCGACACCTTAGTCAGCTATAGATATGTAAATACTCGCCCTCCGAGGCAATTTAAGTTATTCTACCGTTTAATTCATTATAGTTAAGTGTAATCCAGAGAGACTTCGGCTCTTTATTTGATTGAATTTCTTTCGAATGGCCCGTCCAGCGACGTGGCTGCTTTCCCAGCCCGATTTACCCCGGCATGGAGTCAAACATACCGAGCGAGATTATACAGTCTGACCAACGCTCATTTCCCAAAGGAACGCCGTTGCTGGCAGATGCGGAACAAGTGCTCAAGTATATTCAAGATTTTGGATAATGGGTCTTGCACCTCGTCAGATATCGACACCAGATGACAGATGTCTTTCGTTAAATTCAGGAGGACGGACCATACTTGTGGCTTAAAGTCCACAACCTCGACAATCACACGGTCCTTGCTCTCCATTACAAGATCGTTGTGGGATCAAATGGCCAAGATAACAGTATATACGAACCTTCCATCCCCGGAATTGCTTACTGGAGGCGCTTGGACCCCCGGTCGGTATTGCATTCGAAATTCTTTCGAGACCCGAAAGACTTCCAGGGTAAGGCCAGTAAGTCCTCGTTCTTCACCTGCCAGGACACTTTCTAATGACCGCAATTGAAGAAGGTAGTGATTGTCGGCTTTTCATCTTCTGGCCTTAATGTTGCTAATGAGTAGCGCCTTTGTGCGTGCAACCCTTTTGATTTCCCAGAGGTCGTCTGTGGAAGTATCTCCGGGAGCCAAATGTTTTGAACAAGGCAAAGCCATTCTCCCACCTGCCATTGAGATTAACGCGAAGAGGCGGTCGATTTTATTCGCCAACAAACATGAAGAAAGCGCCGTTGACTGCATGACCTTCTGCACCAGCTACGACTCTCAATATTCGTTCTTATCCGGCGTTCGGGGGTTGGGGCCAGGCCGCAGCGACAGTAACACGCTGACCTATCAACACATATTTCATGTCGACCACCCAGCTTTGGCCTTTGTCATGCCACCCGTGCGCGTCGTCGCGTTCACATTCGCCGAAACCCAGACTGCTTTTATTGCTAGAGTCTGGTCCGGTCGCCTGCGTCGCCCACCTATGAGGAGATGGCCAGTTGGGTGGAAACGAACAAGAAAAGCCGTGGGGGGGGGGGGGGGGG
>JAPFSE010000491.1:0-30471 GCA_030777785.1 Beauveria caledonica | reverse complement strand
CCTCTCGACTGGCCGCCGCGGCCGCCGCGGAAGTTGCCCTGCTGGTTCTTTTGCGCCTCGGTGGCGAGCTCAATGATTTCTTCGGGGACTCGTAGGTACTTGATCTGTAGAGAAGAGTCGTGGTCAGCAATTTTTTTGCGTTTGCGGAAAACCAGCGACCTTTTTGAGGTGAGGAAAGTGGTGGCATGTCTTCGTACATTGTTGCCCTTGACGTAGACCTCTGGTAGGCGCACAAACTTGTCTCCTTCCTGCAAGTGATTACGTTAGCAGTCTGCTTCTCGTACCGACACGACGCGCGCTCGCGAAACAAAGTAGAGGGTTGATGCATCCGTTGGCAGGGCGCGCGGCGTATCAGGGGCGGCATTCGTACAGGACTCGTTTGGACAACCTCCTTCAGCGTGAGGTTCATCCATGTATCGCAGTTGACGAGGTGGCCGTTGAGCGTCTCTCCGTTCTTGAGCTCGACGAGCATGGGGTGGCCCTGAGCAGCGTTTAATATGCCTAGAGGCAGCTGCAGGGCAACGGGCGGGTTAGCAAATTCTTGATCATTATGGAAGGAATCAAGAGGCGGGCGGTTGGATGCGCGCGGCGATCGCGTGCGCTGGCCTTGCCGTGGCAGCATCTCCGTACCATTGTGGTCTCGTATCGATGTGTAACCGCGACAAAGAGGGTATGGTGAAGTTTAGGCTCAATGGTTCGCGGGGCGGGCGTAGCTGCGAATGATGATGGGCAGCTTTTGCTATTGAGGTCGCTTTGGAGACCCGTGTGGTGGTGGCTTTGGTGGGCTGCTCCAGCGTAGAACTGAGCCTCGCCAGATGCATTGCCCCGGTTGCTGCTTGCGGAACACTTCCGCGCAACGCTGGCCCAAAAATGCTGTCGTCCCTTTTGTACTAATATCGGGTTCCTCAACAACATCGGGGGAGGAAGACAGCTGCGGGAAAGTCAGAAAAATAGCCATGCAGCGCAGCACGGTGGTTTATGATGGCCTCTGGCGCTGTCTCTGTCCTGCCTTTGACAGGACGCTCGTGCGGCACGCCGCGCGACTCCCAGCGTTTGCTCGAGCAGCCTCGACGTCGACGCCGGCGCGGCGGCATGCAAACACGACAGAAGCGCCGACATCCATCGATACCTTTATCCAGGAGATGCTCAGGACGGGACCGGCATCGGGACCGACGACGCCGGCGCCACGGCCGACCACCATACTGACGAGCAAGACACCACCCACCGAGGCGATGCTGTTCGCAGTGTCCATCGACGAGCTCATTGACCACCTGCACACGCTGCGCGGCCGCGAGAAGCCGTGGACTACCGCGAGGTCGCCCGTAAACCGGCACAACCGCATTGTGCACATTGTCCGGCACCTGGTCGTGCGGCGCCGGCAGCGCCTGACGGCGTTTCTGTACGAGTGCATCGTGGACACGCTGAGCGACCCCGAGTGCAGCGGCGTCGCGCTCGTCGCGCTCATGCGGGACATGGCGCAGCAGGACATTGAGCCGACGCGGGAGTTTTACAGCGGAGCGCTCGAGTCTCTTACGGTGCATCCCAGCTACGTCGCCCTGCTGGAGATTCTGGAGCAGGCGCGCGCGCGCGACTGGCCCGAGGACAGGCAGACGGTGGCGTTGGCGCTGCTCCGCGACGAGCAGTACGAGCTGGCCTACGACACGCTCATGGAGCTGCACGCGGGCAACACGCGCGTCGCCCCGTGGGTCTATGATATTTTCGTGTTTGTGTTTGGCAAGATGGGCTTTGTGGAGGAGATGATGGAGGTCCTGACCGCCCGGCTGTCGCTCGCGTCGACGCACGGGCTGGACGCGCTGCAGTTCTACGCCCTAGATATCTGCAGCGCCGCGTTTCACTACCCCGGCACTCTGGCCGGATGGAACACGCTGGTGCGCAGCGGCAAGGTGCACCTCACCGACGGCATGGTGGAGAATGTGCTCAACACGGCGGCGCGGCAGGCCGATACGACGCTCGCCAGCGAAGCCCTGGACATGCTCGCGCAGCGCACCCGCGTGCAGGACTACCACTACGACAGCCTCATTGACGCCTTCATCCTCGACAACGATCTCGCCTCGGCGACGCGCCTCCACTGCATCATGCACACCAGCAGCATCCCCGTCACCGAGGCTGCGGTGCAGCGACTCCTCGCCGCGGCGGCCGCCGGCCAGCGCGGACGCGAGCTCAACGAGTGGCTGCTTGCGGCCTCGGCGCAGAAGCTGCTCGCGCCGCCGCGGCTCGTCTACGCCGCCATCACGCGCCACGTGCTCGAGGGTGACGCGGAGCTCGCGCTGGCGCTGTATTCCCGCTACGAGCCGCTCTGCGGCGAGACGTGGCCGCCGGCCGAGGTGCTGCTGCTGCTGCTCCCGCACTGCCGCGCCGGGAAAACGGCGGCGGCGGCGATGCGAGATCGGCTGCTGGAGGAGCTGCGCGCGCAGGAGCCCGGGGAGGCGCGGGACACGATGGCGGCACGATTGGCAGCGGTGGTGGAGCAGATGCTGCTGGACGGGAAGACGGCGGAGGGTACGCTGCTCAAGGAGAAGCTCGACGAGGTGATGCAACGATCCCAAATCGGACCATCCTAGTGACTACGATTCCTTCATGGCCTCGCAATGTAGGTCAACAATGGGGGACATGGACGCACTGAATAACAACGTGAGTCAGGACACTGCAGAAACGACCAGGATCAATAACCGATTTCGCAAAGGGCTAAAAAGTAAATAGAAGAACAACTGTAACTTGCTCTGTATTTTTACTGTATCTTGACTGAAATGATCAAATGTACATATTTTTACTTGCTTTCGCTTCCATGTCCGTGCTGCTCGGATGTCGGTCGTTGTGGAACCAGCGGCGATTGCACGCCCAACGACGGCGGCAAGGTGTCGGCGTTTCCGGCGCCGTCTTGTCCGATTATGTCCGCGCTTCAGAAGCTGTCAAGCAGAAAGATCTGTGCTGAGAAGAGGGGGAGGGGTAGGAGAGCCGGGGTTTACGGAGGATCGACCGGGTGGGCGTTGGGCTGCGACTTGAAAGCAGCAAGACAGGACGAAGACGTGAACTGTTGGAAACGTGAGTGTTGGTCGTAGCCTCTCACGCATTTTGCAAGCCATCACGTATGGAATCAAACTGCATGTGAACATGTGTCAAGCCAAAACTCCGCAGGCCGAAGCGAGTGCGGAGTGCGCTACCTGTAACTGTATATAATTACATACTGGCGGATTGATTTCCAAGCTTCGATTTGTCGTGAAAAGCCCCCGCTGTACAACCCGCTGTATGCAGCCTTACCATCTGTCGCCGGACATGGGGTTGCGTGCGCAGGCCCTGATCACTCGCGATCAGCAGCCGACTCTTTTAGGTCTCACTAGTAGGCATGCGCACGCCATCAGTGCCAGAGACGTCAGAACTGGGCAGGTTTGGGTTTGTCATCTAGTCATGCTATTCCTGCGTGGCTTGCACTAGTCTGTTACCAGCCGCTCGACGCAACTCTTTTTCTTTTTCCTCTTTTAAAAAAAAAAAGAGAGAAAAAAATCCACTGTCAACACCCACCAACACAACTTGTTGGCGGTCAGAGTCCCACATTCAATTTGTGGTTTGACTCAACCTTCTCTCCACTGTTGGTTGGTAATCCATAATTTCCAAACATATCAGGCTATCAGCACCGATATACCGCGGCGCTATCCAGCCTTGTTCTCTCAAGACCCATATATTTCATCTGCACGGTTGTTTTGGCTTGCTTTGGTTCATCTGCACCGCTTCCTGTCCGATCCAGCAAAAGTTTCTGTGTCTTGGCAGGCTGTTTCATGAGAATCTTTTCTCAGCCTAGTGCAGTTTCCCATGCTCCTTTCAAACTAGCTTTCTAGTTTGGATTTATAAGAACTTCAGATAGACTCACAAGTAACGCCGCAATTCAACGCAAGTAACGCCGCAATTAAACTACTAAACTCCGCTGAAGCTCCGATCTTGGGCCAACGCTATTCTGGGGCTCGCAAGGCCGTTTCCTTTCTGGGCAGCTAAATTTTTTCCCATCTTGATTAATCAGATTTTCACAGACACATCGGGGCATTCATTTTTAATTATCACCTTGGCAGAGGTTCCATAGCTCCGTGCCCCGTCTGCCAGCCGAAACAAGATGGGGTTGCCTTGTTGTATAAGTATGCAGACCATGCCTCTTGTTAATAGATTCGGATTATAACAAAGAACTGCAACTACTTTGGCAGCTTATTCCCTTATTCAACTCAGTTCTCGACTGTTGGTCTACCGCGGACATATAGACTCCGTTATCAACTCTTAGTCTACTGTGGACATATAGACTCTCAGTTATCAACTCTTAGTCTACTGTGGACACATAGAACACCTTGCGCGAGGACTCGAGTTTCCAAGCTCAACCCCGTGTGTGAATCAGTTCAGTCACACTCAAAGCATAAAGATACCCAAAATGGCCGACACCATCCGCGATGCCGCCATCGGCCAACTCATCCGCTGGGCCACCAACAACCGCTACCTGCAGTACCCCGAAGAGAAGCCCGACTTTCAGCTCCCCGAGGCCTATGCCGCCGTCCTCAACGGAGCCTCTGCGGCCGAAACCAAGCCGGCCGGCTCCTTCACAACCCTAGACAACGACAACAACAACAACGACAACGACAGCGACGATGCCGCGCCCGCGCCTCTCGCCCCCATCCCCTCACACCGCTCCGGCATCAACGACATCACCCCGGCCGCGCTCGAAGCCGACCAGCTGCACCGCGCCGAGAAGACGCGCTCCCTCGCCATCGCCCCGCAGCGGACCAAGGACGGCGCCGCCGTCCTCGTCGACTGGTACCGCACCGACGACCCGGCCAACCCGCACAACTGGTCCGACGCCAAGCGCAACGCCCTCGCGCTCCTCATCTGCCTCTACACCTTTGTCGTCTACACCACGTCCGCCATCTACACCACCTCGACCGCGGGCGTCATGCGCGAGTTCCGCGTCGGCGCCCTCGAGGCCTCGCTCGGCCTGTCGCTCTACGTCCTCGGCTACGGCGTCGGCCCGCTGCTCTTCTCGCCCCTCAGCGAGATCCCCCGCATCGGCCGCAACCCCGTCTACGCCGCCACCATGTTCCTGTTCGTCATCATCTCGATCCCGACGGCGCTCGTGCATAACTTTGCCGGCCTCATGGTGCTGCGCTTCCTGCAGGGCTTCTTTGGCTCGCCGTGTCTGGCCTCGGGCGGCGCGTCCCTCGGCGACATGTATAGTTTGATGGCGATTCCCTATGCCATGATGGCATGGGTCTCTGCTGCCTACTGCGGACGTAAGTTTGACGTTACCTTCCCCCACCCCCAAAGACCATGTATCATCGCTTGCTAACCAAATTCCTTTCGCAGCTGCTCTTGGTCCTCTGCTCAGCGGCTTCTCCGTGCCAGTCATGGGCTGGCGCTGGTCGCTGTACGAGTCCATCTGGGCCTCGGCCCCCATCTTCATCCTCATGCTCCTGTTTCTCCCCGAGACGAGCAGCGCCACGATTCTGCTGCACCGCGCCCAGCGCCTCCGCAAGGTTACTGGCGATGCCCGCTTCATGTCCCAGAGTGAAATCGACCAGCGCAGCCAGAAGACGACGGCCGTCTTCATCGATGCCCTCATCAAGCCTCTTGAAATCACCATCAAGGACCCTGCCGTCCTGTTTGTGCAAATCTACAGCGCCATCATCTATGGCATCTACTACTCTTGTAAGCAGCAGCCCCGGTTCTTCTTCCACAACTTGTCGTCGACTCGGAAACTAACAGCATGGATACAGTCTTTGAGGTTTTCCCACTCGTCTACCCAGTCGATTATCACATGAGCCTTGGCCAGGTTGGCCTAGTCTTTCTGTGTATCCTCATATCCTGCCTCATCGGTGTCGTCGCCTACTTTTGCTACCTGTATTTCTACATGAACCCCCGCATCGTCAAATTTGGCTTCGGCGCCCAGGAGGAGCGTCTCATTCCCGCCCTCGGCGCCGCCTTTGGCCCGACCATTGGCCTCTTCCTCTTCGCCTGGACCGCCCGCGCCTCGATCCACTGGATCGTGCCCACCATTGGCATCACCATCTACGGCGCCACCGTCTTCGTCGTCATGCAGTGCATCTTTGTCTACATCCCGCTCAGCTATCCCCAGTACGCCGCCAGCCTCTTTGCCGCCAACGACTTCTTCCGCAGCGCCCTGGCCTGCGGCAGTGTCCTGTTTGCCCACCCTCTCTTTGGCAACCTCGGGGTGGCCCGGGGCACGAGCCTGCTCGGTGGCCTCAGCGTCATCGGCATCATCGGCATCTGGCTCCTGTACTTTTTCGGTGCCAGGCTTCGCGCCATGAGCAAGTTTGCACTCGCAGACTAAAGAACAAAGATTGGGAAGTGGCATTACTGAAAAGAGCATAACCTCGGTACGAGGGTTCTTGGCTAACGGAACATACAATATAGACAGCGTTGCATCTAGTTTATTTCATCATTAATACACATGTATTCATTCCAGACTATTGCCACTAAAGCCGACTGTTTTGATCGAATAAAATTGCCTAGCAAAGAAATGAGGTTGAGTGCTAGAATCTCTTCCATCATGAAAGGAGCCTTGGCATCCCTTGGGTAGCAACACCTAAGAAGCAGAATACCGGACCAAGACCGCAAACGCCAAGCCTAAACACCACTCATTTCCCATGTCCCTCTCTCGTGTTTTTATATACAGGTGTTCCGCAGAAACCAGATCTCGCCAAACACTCAAGTCAGCTCCAGACCTCAATTCCAGCCGTTGCCACTCGAACTTCCCCAGCTGTGGTTCTGATGCGTGTTGGTCGTAGAGCTGCCATGAAGACCATTATATCCATACCAAGACTGCTGCGAGTGTTGCTGCGACTGTTGCTGCTGGTTTGGTACAGCCGAGGCTTGCTGCTGCGTCGGTTGCGACGAGTACGACTTTTGTGACGAGACGCTGCGCTTAGCCGCGTCCATTGTGCCGTGCGCTCTGTCATGGCTGCCGCTAGTTCTGTGATGCTGGTTCGGTGGATGCGCCAACGACATCGCATTAGCTGGACTAGTGCTTCCTCCATAGTCGTGTGTCCTGCGGTGATTGTCTGCTGCCGCAACATCTTGCCCGCGACTGGGCCATGACGGCCTAGAGGCGCTAGCCTGTGCAGGGGCCGGCGGCTTCTGCTGGTTGAATGATCTGGGAGGTGCAGGATTGCGGTACGCACTCGCATTAGGATCATACGCAACTCTCTCTGATGTAGTGTCTAGCAGTTGAGGATAAGCTGTTTGGCTCTGACCATAGCTGGTGTTTTGTCGATGCGCGTCACTCGCGTACTGCGGCTGAGTTACCGGTTGGCCGTATGGATTAGGCGGAGTCCGGTCAAAGGCAAGTAGGTTGCGTGGTTGGGCCTCATGTCTCCTAGGATTGTGGCGTTCAAGGGGACTCTCGTGTCTTTCACGAGGGGGTGAAGCGATGAGGGCCTGAACAGGAGTCGGTACACGGCCCATAGCCTTTGCTGTAGGTTTCGGCACCCGCTGGGACCTTTTAGGAGCCGGTGCACCCACAACAGTGCTGGCGTTATTTGGCAGCGGTTCTTCCGCTACTGCGGTGACGGCCGGAGGATAAAAGACCCTTCCTTGAGGCAGTGCTAGGCCGCCCGAGCTCCAGTTGAGCGAGCTTGTTGGAGGGGGGTTTTGAGGGGGATTTTCGTATGATGATTCAAGGCTCGCTTCCCCAATGGGGCGAGAACCATTGCCCTCATTGTCTGGAGCAATCTGCATCATGTCTGTAATCGGAACCTGGGCAAAAGTCGATGGTTGGCGGGGTTCCTCGGCTTCTGCGGGGACGACATCTTCTGTGCTGGTGGCTACTGCCTCGCCTTCGGCATCCATAGTCTCCGACATGATAGTATCATCATCTTCTGTCACAAGAGCAGCAGATTTCCTGGGTCTGGGTTTGGACGCTGGGTACTCGCAGGTCAGCCCAGACTCTTGACACACAGTACAGATAGGCTTGTCTTTGGAACACTGAACAACGTTAGACTTGGATTCATTTGCGTTTGTCTTCCCAACGTACCTTGGACTTGGATAGCTTGCAGTTGAAACAAAAGACGCGTGATTTCGTTCCGGCTTTGGCTTTGCTTGGTGTCTTTGACTTTACAGTTGCTTCAACGGCAGAGACATGGGCACCAACATCGTCGCTCGCAGAATCGTTCGCAAGCCGGTTAGGATTGACAGCGCCGGACGCTATAGATTCAGCATCAGGCTGACTTGGAGCCGGTCGTGGGCTATCCTTCTTTGCTGGATGAACAATGTGCAGCCTCTCTGCGCCGTACTTTACGAGCATGTTCAAAGACTCTGTCTGCACTTCTGGCGACTGGTTGGAGAAGATGCTGAACTGACCCGCACTGAGCGTGGACGGGTCAATGCCAGCCTCGGTGAGCCTCGTGGTGGCCGTTTCGCGCCGTCGTACTGCCTCTTCGGGTGAAACATTCAGCGATGCTGTGCTATTCTGAGCGGTCTCCGCCACATCGTTGTTCGGAACAGTTTCTTCAGCTGTCGCTGCTGAAAGAGCTGCAAGAGCAACCTGGTCCGCAGCGTCGACTGCAGACACCGACGCCCCATTATCTGCGATTGGAACCAACTCTGCCTGTGAAAGTTGATTCCTTTCGCCTTTTCTGGGTCGTTTCCTTGGTTTTTTAGGAAGGGGCTCTCCATCCGGTCCCGTCGCAGCTCGTTTCCTGCGTGGCGTGTCCCTCTTCTTGGCCGAGCCGGGCGTCTTCTTCTCACTAGCGACTCTCGGGGGCGGAGGTGGCGGCTTGAATAAGTCGTACTGCTCACCGACTGTCCGGTGAAAAGGAGTGTGTGAGTAGTTGACAGTGATAGCACTATTGCCTTTGGAAAAACTAATCGTCACTGTTCCTCGGCAGTCAAACGCAGGCCGCGCTGTAAAGGTCAGTGGCCGTCCGGTCGCTAGTCCCTACAGCTCGATAGAAACTCACCTCGGGTCACAAAGTCCAACTCCTTGTTGCTGTATTCGAGGACTGTAGGGGCCTGTGCCGCCGTGCCGTGCCGCCTCCACTGCTTCCAGGAGTGATTACAGACATACGTGAGCACCCAGCCCTGCGCTTTGCGCTCTTCATCTATCGGCGACCATGTACTTGAGTCTATCTCCCCGATGGCGTTGAGAATCTCTCGCGCAACGGCGCGTTGCGTGGTCGGGGTCTGCTGCGGCTGCGACACCAGAGCATCGCGAGCGGAGACTCTGCTTAGGCTGGGGTCGACGTTGTCGTCGCCATGACTGTCGAAAATGGTAAATTGTGTCGAGGGTCCGATGTCGATGCTTATTCTCATGTGCTCCGCTCGCGTTTCGGTCACTTTTCCCTCGTAACCATCGCGGAAGCGGGATTGCACTTCGTCGAGGCTTGCACAGGCTTCTACTCGGACGGGCTCGTCCTCCTCGACCGCGCCAAATTTGAACGAGGCCAGAAAGTCTGCCATAGCGATTCGTATCGACGCGCGCTCGATTCGCTGTCGAAGACTGAAAGGCAAATTGGGCTTCCTGGTGATGGCGAAGGCGAGCACTGACGTCCGGCGCAATTATGTTAGCCTCAACGGGTTGGCGCGCAAGTTCTCCAAGACCTGTGTGTGGGGCGCGTGCTTTGACCAAGGCCAGGCGCGATCACGCTCCGCATGCGCGGTCCAAAGCTCCTTGCGTGTTTGCTGAACAAATAATATATCAATTGCAGCATAGTACACGTGCATTAAAATTGCCACGTTGATCAGTACTATCCGGCTAGGAACATCATTCATTTTATCTGGGGTTTTATTTTATTGTTTCTCCCGTCAACTTCTCTGACAGAATACATGTTTTCTCATACAGACTGGTAAAAACAAATGTACATCAACTCATCGTCTGCTGCCCATCAATTGTCTGCCCATTGCTCTATTCTCTCAATTATATCAGCTTTCCTTCCACTAGTGCTCAGGCCTCTTTCTGCTGCAATGTCCTTGAGCTGAGCAACTGTCATTTTCGAGATTGATCCGTCTCCTACCGCAGCTTTTACTTGTGCAGACGTCAAGTCCGACCCGCCCGGTTGAGTAGAAGCCGTCTTTCCACGCTTGGCCGGCCGCTCAGGCAGCTCATCATCGGTTTCTCTCTTAACAGCTCTTGCTTCAGTGGTTGACTTGGCCTCCTTGGATAGAGTCTCGGACCAGTCTTCAAGGTAACCGCCAGCGCGTTTGCTAATGGCCTTGAACTTGGGCAGAGTAGCGTCTTCAGCCGATTCAGGAACTTCTTCTTCAAGAGCAAGGGCTTGCAGAATTTTGTAGTGCCACTGCAGCGACGGGTTGGGGTACTTGGTCGGGTTGTACATTGCCTTGGGCAGTTGCAGCTGCTGGATAATGGTACGCGTTTGAGTTTTGAGATCATCCGATGCCTGCGCCATTTTCCCAGGAGGTTTCATGTCTCTGAGATCATCTGCAAAGGGAAGAGGATACAGCCAGAGTCCAGCAGGTAAATATGGTGTTCCCGAGTCTTCATCAGATTGTGGTTTTGAGGGCATGATGGCGGCCAGCATTGGATTGGCGTTGGATCGCACAATGCACCACGCAAGAGCAACCTTGTCATTTTTCAGTAGCTTTCCCCATAGCGCTGTGAAAACGCGCGTAGAGCCAACGTAATCCTCTTCGCTCGGATATATGAAACTTGATTTCTTGACGCTGCTCCAGATTGGAATTGAGCGGCGAGACTTGAAGCCAATGATGCGGATGATAGGACTGCCAAAGTCCTTGAGACTCTTTTGTTCCTCAGGTGAAAAGTATACATACTCTCCACCGAATTTATATGCCTTTTTCATATCGCCTTTCTCGACGGTTCGCGTACTATCTTCCGCGATCCGGGTTGTTTCACCCACTGCCAGCTGCGGTTTTTCACCGTCCAACCAAATGTAGAAGGTCCTCGCCGGGGCTTGTCTGTGAATGATATTGTACCCCTTGACAGATATTCGCAGACCAGGTGCAATCTCGAATGGAAGATTTGAGAATAGCGACCGCTTCGGAGTTTGTTTTGAGTTGATGTTTGAGATGAGGGAAGTAAGCAGGTTGAGCCCATCCCCCGATTTCGAGACTGCGACATCTTGAGAATTTGCTTCGGCCAGCGGGTCCCGATATAGAATATCCTAAAATATATATTAGTAAAGTACAACTGTGGAGGACTCAAAGGAGAGCATACATCGTAAAACTTGGCCAGATCAAATCGGGAGTCTTGATGCGAAATGGGGAAGAGATCTATCGATACGCCCAAATCATACAAGTCTTTGGCGCGCACGGCGGCGGCTGATCTGGCGGCTTTGTCCGTGGAGTGGGGGTTATCATTGTCAGTGACAAGAAATAGGCGCCGACTCCCAAAGTTGGCAGCCCGCGTTGTGAAAATTTGATTGGCGCAGAATAACACATTTGACATGGATACCATTTCCGAAGTCGGTTTAATAATTTCGTCTTCATCCTCTTCGTCTTCGACGAGAGACTTCAATGCCTTGACATCGTCTGCTGACGGCACATCCAGATCGGTAAACAGGTAGCAATGAGGGTATCCCAGACCACTTCTGCCATTCTCATCAAGCTGGAACCTTGTCTTTTCGGTGCCGAACAGCAGTATGCCAATCATGTCCTTGGGATTGGATATAATGCGCTGCTCCATGAAGTGGTACGCGCACTTCAAAGCAGCTTGAACGGGGCTATCCCGATCTGCTTTCTTGGAGTCTGAAGGCGGTGGTGCCTTGAGCATCGACTCGCTGACCTCAATCGCCAGTAATACGGCATCTTTCTGCGCTTTGTATGACTGTGCTCGTTAGCATGATGAAAAAGGCCGATGCCAGTGAACAGTTACTGGAGGTACTCACGGTTTCGTCAATCTCCTGATCACCCTCGTCTTCCTCAACTCCTCTCCAGTCCTTGCTGTCTGCCATTTTCGCGAATCTGGTGGATCAGGTGAACGGTGAATTTGAGAACAGCAGGGCATTGAGCAAATCAAAGATTGGTTATATAAGAAGCTCAACGCGGACGACTTGGCATAGTCGTGAGTGGGTCCCGGATGCTGCCTAGAGCTCCCTCTTGCTACAGGTACCTAGTACACGTGTACTCCGTAGTGTAGACACGAACGCGCTGGCCGGGGCCAGATTAAGCGTCGCGATCTCACTATTTAACACGAGATCACGTGCATGTTGATTATTCGCAGCACGGCGATTGGCCACCATGTCCGTTAGCCGCTACCTGGACTTCTGCACAGAACAATGCCCTCACACAAGTACTTAGTAACAGCCCTGTCAGCTCGGCACTAGCCGTCGGCTGGTTTGATCTCCGGAGAAGCAGCGCAAGCTCTGGATCGCTCGTGAGTCCGCCCTTTACATCTTCTCATTTCGCAGATCACGCAGTGGATTTCGATTTTTCGGTCGCAATTGCAGCAAAATGGCACTCCGTATGAGCACCAGGCAGCTGTGCCAGAAACTTCCTAGAAGCAGCGCAAGCTTGCAGCAGATTGCAATTCAGAGACGGCACCTCGCCACTACGTCAGCGCCACCAGTCACACAAAATGCGACAGGATCCAAGGGCCCAACAGCGATGGTCTTCCTTAACATGGGTGGCCCATCCACCACAGCGGAGGTGGGCGACTTCTTGAGTCGCTTGTTCGTAAGCATCTGTTCGCACCATGTTGCTGCCGTGTCCTAACCCGACCTTCCGCAGTCCGATGGCGATCTCATCCCGCTCGGTCGACTACAAAACTATCTTGGTCCATTGATCTCTGCTCGCCGCACACCCAAGATTCAGAAACAATACGAGGCCATTGGTGGAGGCTCACCTATCCGAGAGTGGTCCGAACATCAATGCTCTGAGATGTGCAAGATCCTCGACAATATTTCGCCCGAGACGGCCCCTCACAAGCCCTACGTCGCTTTCCGCTATGCGAATCCTCTCACCGAAGACATGTACAAAAAAATGCTCGAAGATGGGTTTGGCGGCGGAAAGGGGGGTCGAGCTGTGGCGTTCACTCAATACCCCCAATATTCTTGCTCGACGACGGGCAGCAGCATCAACGAGCTGTGGAAGTGGCGCCACAGACTGGAAGGCAACACGAGGGCAGAGACCGAGGGTGCGATCAACTGGAGTGTAATCGACCGCTGGCCAGTACATCCCGGCCTCGCCAAGGCTGTTGCGCAGAACATACGGGCGAAGCTCGCCGAATACCCCGAAGAGCGAAGAAAGGACGTAGTCCTGCTCTTCTCTGCCCACAGTCTGCCCATGTCGGTTGTGAACCGAGGTTCGTATACGCGAAAGAGAGAAACGTGCATTTTTGGTTCTAACAGCGATACTAGGTGATCCATACCCTGGTGAAGTTGCGGCCACGGTCTATGCCGTCATGCAGCAACTCAACTTTTGCAACCCTTACCGGATCTGCTGGCAATCGCAGGTTGGTCCCAGTGCCTGGCTGGGCCCTCAGACTTCGGACACAGTCTCGAGCTATGTTGCCCGCGGTCACACAGATCTTGTCCTCGTTCCAATCGCCTTCACCTCGGACCACATTGAGACTTTGTATGAGCTAGACGAGGAGGTCATTGGCGAGAGCGGCCACAAGGATACCATTAAGCGAGCAGAGAGCTTGAATGGCAGTCGCATATTTATCGAGGCTCTCGCCGATATCGCGAAGGAGCATCTCCATAGCGGCGATGCCTGCTCGAAGCAAATGCTCCTGCGCTGCCCTGGATGTAAAAGTGAGCGCTGTGAGGAGTCGAAGAGGTTCTTCGCCCAAGGCCAGGGCCCTGTACTTTAAACAAAATTATAATATTCCATGTATTATTTAGTCCTGTTGTATATAACATTAGTTTCACTCGAAATCCTCATCTAAATAGTTGCCCTTCACCATGGCCCGAGCTTTGTAGTGGGTGGAAGGGGTTCTGTGGGCGCGTCGGGAGATGATGTACAGGCTCGACACTGTCTCGTCTGAGCCTGTCTCAAGGGGTCAAGAAGATTCGTCAAGCGTCTCGGCGAACAGTCGTTTCTTGCTCTGGCATCCTGGTGGGGTAGTTAGATGTCATCTTTTGGCTTCTTACTTGTCGAGTGTGCTCGGTAAAATTGAAGCTCCGACTCTGACGTTGGTGGCCAAATCTTCCACAGCACCAAGCCCACCAGCAACCGGTTACCGAATCAAGCTAGCCATTATCGCATTGATTTGCTCCCCCTTCAGCCAAGAATCCTGCTTAAAGGCCCTAAAGGTGCTGTTTTCGATGCTTCTCATGTCCTTGGACTCCCGCCTGTGTCGGCAACTTGGGCTGAGCTGGCGGCTACCCACCCTATACCTAGGAACCTCTTGTGGTGTTGCTTCAGCGACTCGGCGACGACTTTGAAGCGATCGCTTATGCATGGCTTGACTTGATGCAGTCTTTAATAGTTTCACCTACTCTGTCAGGTACTGTTTGCTACTGTAACGGTCTTCGTTGCTGGAGAAGCATATAAGGCTGAGTGAAGGTTTGGCACGTTTAGTCAACACTGTGCAAGGAGCAGACATCGCGTTGAACCAGCGATCTCAAGACCGACCCTAAAGCTATCATAGCCGAAACATCCATATCCTAGAAGTGTGCCATACGCATCGCCAGGGTGCAATATGCTGCCGGCACTCGCATCATGCATTTGGTCGGGCTCGCATGCGGTGCCGCGGGCAAGATATCTGTTAGCAATGGCGTCCAAAATACGGAGCTCCTTCGTATCGACATGCATGGCTCTACTGATATGTGTGATGTTGAGCAATGGCTGCAGCTCCTGCACGCAAGATGATGAGGTTCGCATACCACCGTGGTAAGGACGAGCGCTGCAATGACAGCAGCTCGCCACAACACCAAGCTCAGAGACCTGGGACAGTGGCTATGGATAGTGGACACGATTTCTTTTGGTGGGAGCGCCAGTGCTGAGGACGTGCCCGTAGTCTGGGGTATTAGGCTGAAAGTTGTGTGCAAAAAGTCAACATGTGTCAAGTCCGCTCGGGCTTAGCGCTGCGTGCATCAACGTCCGTGAGCCAAGAGCGTGAGATGAAATAAGAGACGAAAAAAAATAATAACAGATCACAGGCGTCTTTTTTGCTTTTGCATCGCCAAGTGCGGATAGGGCGTCGGGCGATTGTACTTGGCCCCCTTTCCTGAGGTGCATATTCGTCCCACCGTGCAAGAGACATAGCAAAGCGTCAGAAAAAAAAAAGAGGCAACGCATCATATTGCAAGTGTATTTGCATGTGCCCAGGAAAAATAGCTTGAATTTGTGAGCTCGAAGGTGTCACACAGCAGTGCCTTTGAAGTTTGGACAGGTCTGTTACTTATAAGTTACTGGCCGTCTCAAGTGTAGGTAGTGGTGGGCCACGGGTAAGTGTGCATACACGCAGTTGACGTCTGCTGCGGAAACATTTGCAACGTGATACTGCATCCATGAAAGTGAGCCCTTCATTTATTTCTTCTTTCAAAAAATTGGGCGACTGCGATGTTGGTCCTACTCGGCTAGCCAATAAAAGCTTGGGGCAAGGTCTCGGACAGAGAGCTACCCAGGTACCTTTTTATTATTGCGCATATTGTCATGATCATTGCCAAAGTGTCTCCGGTCGCGTTGAGCTTCCAGAGAAGAGAAGCCGACCCGCCCCCTGAGGACGCTAAGCCAATCATGGTTAGCGCCGCACAAACCCCTTTTGCCAGGTGCCACTCTAACCTGGACCCAATGACTCCGGGGCAAGGGCCCCAGCACTCAGCAGCCAGCACAAGCCTCTTACTGGCCAGTGGCTAGGTACACGCTGTGCGAAGTAGTTGCAGGCCAGCAAGGCACAAATTCCACCTCCTGTCCCCCAATTCATCCCTGACCCCCCAAAGAAAAGTCCCCCTTCTCCTCCTTGTCGCCAGCCAAACTTGCGATCCTCACGTCAGTTTCTTTCGTCGTTCTTCCGCCATCATCGCTACTGCCTCCCTCGTTTCTGAGTTGCGTGGTTGCGAACTCTCTTGACGCGTCTTCTCCAGGAGATCATTCCGGGTTTCCCCAACCTGCCTTCGCTGTCATTTAGGATCTGTCATCCTTTGATAGGTAGGAGCTCCCCCCCAACCGATCCGCCTCATCATCCCCTTCCGACGAAGCCATCGCGCAACACAATATATTTGGTCCGGACTCGTATTCCGGTTGCTCTCCAAGCGGCAAATCCTCTCGGGATCAAGCCTGCCCAATTTCGCGTGCCGTGGCCTCGTTCTTGAATCACCTGGATGACGCATGTGCACTCGTAATCCAGTAGCACTGCTAACCACCTTGCCAGAAGCCGTACTTTCCAACCATTCATTAAGAACCGGTCGACCGCTCTTTATACATAATCATGGGTAAGATTCCTCTTTCTTCACTTAATACGCTGCTTCGCGCCGAATGGCAGTCGCAAAGGCAAAAGGGGCTGTTTCTGGGCCAAAACTGCCACGCGGTTGGGCGTGCACATTGCCCGCAACTTTCCCGCGATTCTTCTCATCATCTGCCTTCGTTCGATTTTCTCTTGCTCCACGACTCTTTGGCCTGGTATCAACTTTTACAATCTACGATTTCTTGGCTTCGAATTTTTGGACGTCCGCCCCATCACACCACCGCGGACTAGCAGTACTTTTTCTACCATGCCATTTGATTTCGTCCAGCAAGTCAAGTCTCGCACTCGAAGTCTGCAACTGGATCAGGCATCTCTCGAGGCGGCCAAAATAGACCTTGGAAGCCCAAAACCCCATCAGCCAAAACCCAGGCGAATCGCAAGCGTCTCAGCGGCCTCTGGACGTCAAGGGTCTACATCTTTAGTCGCACTCGCACCAAACGCTGCTCAGCCATATCGGAGCATGCTAATTGTGGATGAGCCGCCAAAGCTTCCTTGGAATTCAATGGCCTTCAGCGAGTTATATTCTGACTCAATGGACTCAACCGGACTCGATTCTGACGGCGGAAGCTCCGACTTCGCTGAGGTGGCCACTTCAGCCTCCATCCAAAACCAAGGCAGCAGCACCCCCATCTGTCAGGAACACCCAATTGCCAATGCACATGCCCTTATCCATATATATAGTCGACTCTGCAGCTGTTGTATCGCAGCGCATTACTAACATTCTTGGCAGCTACGAACGGCGCCGGCTCCCCGCCCACGATGGCGCCCGCTTCTCCCGCTAACGGCAAGCTTGATATTCCAGCAGACTTCGGCCAAGGGGTCATCCCTTCTAACCCTGTATCAGTAGATGTGTCTGCTTCTGCTGTGCAGGATACCAGGAACATTGTCAGACGCAAGCTAACCGGCTACGTTGGATTTGCCAATCTTCCAAACCAGTGGCACCGCAAGAGTGTCCGCAAGGGGTTCAACTTCAACGTCATGGTTGTCGGTAAGTCTTGTCACGCCTCTCCGTTGACCTTTTCTAACTCGTCAATAGGTGAATCTGGCCTCGGCAAGTCTACCCTCGTCAATACTCTGTTCAATACCTCTCTGTACCCTCCCAAGGAGCGCAAGGGGCCTAGCCTCGACATCATCCCCAAGACCGTCACCATTCAGTCCATCAGCGCCGATATTGAAGAAGCCGGTGTCCGCCTTCGTCTGACCGTCGTCGATACCCCCGGATTTGGCGACTTTGTTAACAATGACGAGTCTTGGCGCCCCATTACCGACAACATTGAACAGCGCTACGATGCCTATCTCGATGCTGAGAACAAGGTCAACCGCATGAACATTGTTGACAACAGAATTCACGCTTGTGTCTTCTTCATCCAGCCTACTGGCCACTCCCTCAAACCTCTTGACATTGAGGTTATGCGCCGCCTTCACACCAAGGTGAACCTGATCCCCGTCATTGCCAAGTCTGACACCCTCACCGATGAGGAAATTGCCAGTTTCAAGGCCAGAGTAAGTTTTAGTCTTCAATAAGCTGTCTTTACTCGTACTTTGATGCTAATACCGCCTAGATTCTGTCCGATATCAGACATCACGGTATCCAGATTTTCGAGGGACCCCGCTACGAGCTTGATGACGAGGAGACCATTGCTGAGAACAATGAAATCATGTCCAAGGTCCCCTTTGCCGTTGTTGGTGCCACCAACGAAATCAAGACCCCTGACGGGCGTGCCGTTCGTGGTCGTCAGTACCCCTGGGGTATCATCGAGGTTGACAACGAGGAGCATTGCGACTTTGTCAAGCTGCGCCAGATGCTCATCCGTACCCACATGGAGGAACTCAAGGAGCACACCAACAACACACTCTACGAGAACTATCGTACCGACAAGCTTATTGCCATGGGTGTTTCCCAGGACCCCAGCGTCTTCAAGGAGGTTAACCCTGCCGTCAAGCAGGAGGAAGAGCGTGCACTTCACGAGCAGAAGCTCGCTAAGATGGAGGCTGAAATGAAGATGGTCTTCCAGCAGAAGGTCCAAGAAAAGGAGAGCAAGCTCAAGCAATCAGAAGAGGAGCTTTACGCCCGCCACCGCGAGATGAAGGAGCAGCTCGATCGTCAACGTCTGGAGCTCGAAGACAAGAAGCAGCGCGTCGAGAGTGGTCGCCCTCTTGAAAAGGAGGGCAAGCGCAAAGGCTTCTCTCTGCGATAAACTGGTGGTACTCGAGCCCAGCTCTAGTGACGACTTGCTCTCTGTACGACCAATGTCTGACTACCACGATGCCTTTTGCAGCACAGGCTCTACGCCACACATTTCCTTATCTGCTTAGTCTTTTCATTACTTCTTCGGGCCCGTTTCCATTTTAATCACGACTCCGTATCTAATTCGTCAGCCGAAAATACCATTGTTGCGGGAATGGTTAGAAGGGGAAAAAGTGTTTATACAGAATAGTCATGCACTGCCAGATATGCGCAAGCGGACGAGGGCAACATACAGGGAAAGCCACAAGCGATTGGGCAATGCTTGCCGAGGGAGGGCAAATAGTTGTCTTTGATTTCATCATTTGCGCTGGACACTTGCTGCTTTGAGCTGTTGCAAAGATTGACTAAGATCTTGGAGGACAGGTTTGCTTTCATTTGAGGGTTGTCTTCTTGGCGAATTGGTTTTGTCCCCGACGTTGCGCACTTATGGTTTCCTTTTTATAATCTAGTACAACGAAATTGACTGTTTGATCAACACAACCTGGCTCATTGGCCGGAAGCTTGTGTTCGAAAAGATGGGAGTTGAGTCGATGTACTATAGTCTTTTTTTTGCCGGACAGGATGCAGTGTTTGTACTGCAATCATTCGTTTGTCATTTAGCTCTCTTTTATTGTCAATGTCCTACAATTCTATTTTCTTTGCACCATGAGTTGTACGTGAATGAGGTTGAGTCGTACACACTTGGGACACGGAGCGTCAGAGCAGTGCGAGGCAATAGGTATGAAGCAGTGTTTTTTTTCCCTTTTTTTTTTTAATTAGAGCACGGATCCTTGCAGACTAATGGCTGTGATCCGCTGATTGATGTTTCGAAGAGAAGAAGCTGATAAAGGAGAGGAGGTAGTTTGTTTCCCACGCAACACCCGAATGTTTGCATATAACCATGAAGTCCGATATTCGCCAAGATGATGTGACAGAGAATAAATAAACAATGAAATACTAGATGAAAAATCTGCCGTTGCTGTGCGTCACTCCACCCTAGGCGCCTTGCAGACCTTTGCTTGTGCCTGCCTGGCTGCCCCTCCATTCACCTCTTGCGAGCATTCTTCATGAGAAAGGCGCCGACGACACCTGCGGCGAGACCGACGCCGCTGAGAATGGCGACGCCAAGCAGCCCCTCCTTGGAGACGCGGTCGTCGATGAGCTGGCGGAGGTTGGCGGCCTGCAGGTTGGCGGGCTCCCGCTCGAGGAGGAGGTCGTTGTAGCGGCGGGCCTCGCCGTAGCTGCCGAGCTTGTAGTTGCCGAGGGCGAGGTAGTAGAGGCACTCGCGGCGGCGCTCGGGGGCGACGCGGAAAATGTCAGAGAGGAGCCGGACGCCGAGCTGCTGGTCGCCGCGGTTGGTGGACTTGACGAGGCCCTGTGGAGGGAAGGTTAGTGAGGTTTGGGGGGGGGGAATTAAAGAGAGAGAGAGAGGGGGGGACGGACCCAGGCGTAGTTGAATTTTGTTTGTACACCGACCATTTCGCCTTCTTTTTCGTATTGTGCGCGTAGGACCTTGAGCTCGGCGGCGTTGAGCGGCCTGGTACGAGTTAGTATCGGATGGCGACGGGTTGGGAATCGGCCGGCTTTCGGAGTGGGAAGAATGCTGGTGCTTGGACTCACGTTTCCGCATCCAAAGCGTCTGATATCTGTATTAGCGACATTGACTTCGACGACGGCCGAAAAAGAAGGCGAAGGCGCCTGTTATCCGGTGCAGTAGCAACTCACATGGAAGCTCGGTAACCATATTGGTGGCGGCGGGGAGTTTCTCCCGGTGTGTGGCGACAAGGGGGTAGGTAATGTAGCTGTTGTAGTGTAACTTGTGGGATCCAAAGGAGGAGATGTCTATTGGAGAAAGTGCGAGCTCGGGACAAGTGAATCTATAGATTTGCGCAAACCGGATAGTATGAGGTCGTGGAGGTAGGACAGCCGCGGGAGGATGTGGCAGCTTTTTGGGTTAATGACAGACTCGCAGGAGCAAAGTGTGGCGGGTGCTCGGCCGGTTGTGGCGCAGATGACGTTGACTTGTACTCCGTATCCACTGGAAACTTGCTGGACTAGAAGCGACAAGCTGAGCCTGGATGGTACAGAAATGTGCCTTATGATGAGACTTGAAAATGTGAACGCAAGGACCACATCACAATGAATCCTGTTTTCAAATCCATCTTCAGTTAGCTGAGCATTTTTATCCTGGTCTGCCTAACTTTCCAGAAACCCGTGACAGAACGGGCTCGTGAAAGTGGGTGGGGGCAGCAGCGCGAGGCAGCCTTCGTTGTCGCCTGGCCGACGCGACGCTCTGTTTAGTTTTACCGGGGTTGCTGCCAAAAAAAGGTCCCCACAGTGCAGACCAGCATCTAGAAACAAACCACCACAAGCTCTACTTCATCTCCGACATAAAAAGACCGAGATAACCAGCCAAGAATACAATTCAAAAACGTGCCGAAGCCTTTAAATAAAATCAAGATACACACAACAGCGTGCGCGACCGTTTGTCGCTCAACATACCCCCGCCATGCTCCTCTCCGAAGATCCCGCGACCGTACGCCGTTTCCCCCTCTGCAAACACCACTCAACTCCCCAGAACTGCCGCCGCCGCCGCTAACTTTTTCTATCTTTGTCTCAGCTGATCCGGCACACGATTGAAAACTTCAACATCCACCCCGACAAGCTCGCCGTGTCCCGCGTGGGCGAGTCCCTCTCCACGCTGCAGCAAGCGCGCGACCTGCGTCTGCGCGAGGCCGAGTCGTCCCTGAAGCAGCTCGCGCGGCAGCTCTCTGCGCTCTCGCAGCAGCAGGCGTCCCTCGCGGCGGCGCACGCGGCGGCGGACCACGCCTCGGCCATTTCCGACCTGGACACGCACAAGTTTCGCACGGCCAAGGCGGCGAGCGACGCAGAGGCCGAGGCGGAGCGCGTGGCGCTGCAGGCGGCGGACCTGGCGGCGCGGCTGCAGGAGCTGGAGCTGCAGGGGGTAGAGGGAGATGTAGGCGGTGGTGGTGGTGGGAAGAGGAAGGATTTTGTGGATGATGAGGTGTTGTTGAGGTTGAAGGTGTATCGGAGCTTGGGGATTGAGATTGAGAGGGACGAGGAGAGCGGGGAGTGGGCAAAGGCGGTGATTCGGAATGATCGAAAGGGGGATGTTCATGTGGTGAATATGGATAAGAAGTTTTCGCGGTATTTTTATGCGAATTACTTTTGGAAGACGCTGTGAAGAGGGGGTGAAGAGGATGTGGGAGGCGTACATGGGTGATTTTGGGCGTGCAGCGTTGGATACTGTTTTGTTTAGGTTTTGGAAAATACCCTCGGCTGATTATTGATTTATCATTTTTTAATGGTTTCGCATTTGAGAGCTTGGTCGAATGAATGATTGTGAATATTGTGTACAGTTGCATAAGGCTATTTAAAAATACAAGACTCGGCTTATTCCTTGCCAACCCGCTCATAGTATACAGAAAGTCAATTCATAACGTCGTTAAAGCTCATCATCTCATCAATAGTGTTGCGTCGCCGGTTTCTTGGAAGCCATTCTGGAAGCCATCTTGGGCGACATGACGAGCGAGAAATAGCCCTCTTGGGTCAAGGACGGGCCAAAGCCGACTCGACTCGTAGACGACGTCCTGACTCTGGAGCTGTTTGGGGACGCCGGGCCTGCGGATAGCTTGCCGGTAGAAGTCTCTGGGCTGCGCGTGCGGCGCTTCATCATGAGAAAGCCGCCTTCTCCCGGCGTGGAGGCGCCGCCTGCCGAGGGCGAGCGGTGGTGGTGGCGGGGGTGCTGGCGGTCGGGCAGCTCGAGGCGCGAGTTGATGGTGGTCCAGATGTCGTCGTCGCCGACGCGCCAGCCGCCGAGGCCCTCGTAGTCGCGCTCGGCGCCAATGCTGGGCGTCAAGCCGAGGCCGACGTCGTTGACGGGGGTGACGGAGCCGGCGGCGGACAAGACACTCACAGAGCTGAGGCGGCGATGGTTGTGGTGGTGGTGGTGGCGGCGACGCGGACGCAGGGCGAGGTACGAGGGCGTGGGCGAGGGCGGGTTACTGCGGGCGGCGGCGGCGCGGTGCAGGCGCGAGGGCACCTGCAGGCCGTGGAGGGCGCGGTGGACGTAGGACAGGGCGAGGTCGAGGTAGACGAGGATGCCGCGGCAGATGAGGACGGAAAAGGCGAGCGTGGTGGTGACGCCGGCAAATAGGGCCATGGGGACGGTGACGAGGAACAGAAACGGCACAAAGAGGACGTAGATGGGATTGAGCAGCGCCATGACGGAATGCAGAGAATGGTATGTGAAACGGCGCAAAGAGGAGCGAGGCATGGATGATGGCGCACAGTCGAGTAGGGTTGTTGGTGGAGGGGGGGGTGTAAGCGAGATCTTGTCCCGCTTGCCCGATGCAGCGCTGCGTCACACGAAACTCTGAGACAGGATGGAGGGGACGAGCAGGGATTGCAACTAGCTGAGATGCGACTCTTGAAGCTATCTATGTGCGGCTATATGCGCCGTGAGAGTGTATGAAGAGATGTCGCCTTGGAGCTGAGTAGAAAGTAGTAGGGCGGAAGCTGAGTCTGAGCCATCCAGCGAGAGTAGAGACACGGAAAAGCCGTGAAATGAAAAGAAGAGAAGAGAGACAGGAGGGAAGAGGGTGGTGAGGGCGATGCAAGCGCGGCGGCTCTGCTTTTTCTACCAGCTCTGTTATCTGGGGGGTAAGCCGTTCTCGAACCCCCGCTCGTGTTGATTGTGCAGGTGGTGGTGGTGCAATGGTATTGGTGGTGTGGTGTGAATGGCGTGCGCGCGGGCTGTGGAGGGACATCTCCGGGGAGGACGGGATCGGGTAAAGATGGGATGGGAATGATATGTCTGTTAGCAGTCCAACGTCTTTTTTGACCGAATTTTCCCAGGGTTTTGCTTGTGGTTGTGGCGAGATATAAGCAGAGAATCACATGTCAAAAAGAAGAAGAAAAAACGAGGTTGAGAAACAGGGAAAAACAATGGCTTGGTTTGCTGCAGACTAGCGCCAGGGTTAGTGGGCTGCAAGTGCTGGGCAGATCCTAAATACACCCTGTCAACCTGTCAGGTCGCATCTTTTGGCGGGGTTTATCGCTGCCGGACAGGGGATTTGTGGGCGGGTTGCCGGGACATGCAGGCCGGCGGATCGGTGGCGTGCCAGTGACATGATCCGCGGGTATATCAGGGTGATTTTTTCAAGCATTAATTTGTGCTCTGGTTATACCTTTTATACATGCATTTCTGCCATTAATGACTCGGTTGATCGAGTAGTCAGTGCTTTCGGCAGCATTACAGCGAGGTTGACGTGGCTGGACAGCTTCCGCTGGACTGGGTGAGGTACCACTTCATCAAAGAAGCAAAAGATTGAGCCTCAAAATAGGCTGGAAAGGAGTCAAAGAAAAGCAAAGTTCAATCTAGTATCTTGGCCATCTAGTCAAAATATCAGGAACCTCATCAACTGCACCGCCCGAGAACCAATCATTGACGCGTTACTGGAGAATCATGCGTAGCAAAATAATTCTAACACACATCCATAAATCTAAAGATAAGATGACAATGCCAGACATACTCTCTTAAATTTTGATTTCTTTGCTCTTAGAAAGAGTTGTGTGTTATGATGCGTCTTGTCGTTCGTTTGCACTGTTGCCAACCGGCAGAGAGCACTTACATGCACGATATCCATCTTAGCACAACAAACGCCCACTCAAGGCGCCCAATAAACACCGTTGAGCCGGCATATTGACGACATGTTCCAACCCGTCTATTTAAACACCTTTTCTTTCTGCGAGTGTTGCATCTTTCCTTCACCAACACCATCGCCATGCCTCAAATCTCCAGAGAGCTCATGGCTAAGCTCGCCGTCAAGGAGCCACCGGTCAATAACCTCTTCGCTATTGAACGAGCAGTGCGCCAGAGACCTTATGGGCAGATGGAAAAGCTTCCTCAAGAGCTTTTGCTACTAGTTCTGGAGCTCCTCGACCTCCAGTCCCTCTGCCGCCTCTCACAAACCTCCTTCTGGGCAAGACTCTTGGTCTTGGAGTTTCGACCTTACCAAGAGATTCTCGAGCATGCTCCAATCCTCCCGAGAATCCTTGCAAAAGCTCAGCTTCTTTCCAAATACTCTGCACATCAACTATTTTGCCAGGTGATTTGTTCTGACAGGTGCTCGTCCTGTTCCTTTGCTGGCGAATACGTTTTCCTCCTCACGTGCGCGCGCGTGTGCCTTTCCTGCTTCTTAGACAAGGACAGCTTCCAGGTCATCGAAAAGTCTCTCGCAAAGTCGATTTTCCAATTGAACGACGAGAAAATCGCTGCAGTCCCCGCCTACTACTGCGCCTGGCTGAAGCTGAGCTTTGTCCGCACGAACGAGGTCAAGGAAATCGCCGCATTGGCGAATGCCCCCGTTTCACTCTTTGCAGCCTTGGGACTGGACAAGCAGTTTATTGGCTACTGCTCAAAGAGAATAAATTCGACGACTACGTTTATCCCATTTCCGTCAGAGGCCTGGCCGGACGGAGGCCGACAGTGCGCCGGCTGCTTGATGAACAATCTTCGTACCCTGGTATCCCATCAAATCGACCCGAGCAGTCCACACGTCAAGTCGTGGGAAGAGGGTATAGGCAAGGCGATGAGGCCCTACTCCAGGGCCGAGTTTTGGGATCATATAGAGCACTGTCATCATGCTGATTTTTGGGGCCATTTATAGGGCACTGTCGTCATGCTTAATGACTGTTCCGAGAATGGAAATGATTGAGGATTGGGCGTCTAATGACGGTAGGATGGAGGGTTCAGGTTGCGACGAACTTTTTTGCTCTAGATTTTGGCATTTGGAAATTGCTAGTCCATCCTTTTCAGTCTCATTAGCTCGATTGAAGCCAAAATTGAGTGATTTTCTTGCAGCACTGTCGTAATAGCCGAAGTGACCATGTACTTCATGACCTGGCTTACACCGCACCTGTAAGCCACCGAAATCGCGGGGTCGGCCCCGTTAGTATTTGGAAGCTTCTAATGCAAACACCGCCCTGCGCCGCCCGTATTCCTCGAACCACTCTCAAAACCCTCTCTACATCAACTACACCGGAATAATGTGCCAGCATGACCAGGCTGCCGGCGACAGCAACCACGGCTCACCCCAGCCCTCGGACGACTTTCCCTGGCATCTCGGCGCATATGACGCACACTGCCACCCAACCGACACCATGGCCTCGATAGACAACCTCGCCCGCATGCGCACATCCGTCTTGACAATCATGGCCACGAGGTCGCAGGATCAAGACCTCGTCGCCGAGGTAGCCGCCTCGCACGGCCTTGCCACCGCCACTACGGACCTCCCAGACGCCACCGGCGCAAGCAAGGTCGTCCCGTCGTTTGCCTGGCATCCCTGGTTCTCGCACCAGCTCTACGACGACTCCGTCGCGGAGCCAACCTACCGTCAACCCGACGGCGGCACAACCTCTTCCCCGTCCGAAGCCAAAAGAGCCCACTACCGCGCCGTGCTGCAGCCACCGCCCGACGACGGCTTCATGGACAGCCTGCCGGACCCCGTGCCCATCTCCGCCTTCATCGCCGCCACCGCCGCACGGCTCGAGGCGCACCCCCTCGCCCTCGTCGGCGAAGCGGGCCTCGACAAGGCTTTTCGCCTGCCCGAGCCGTGGACAGCAGGAGCCGACGCCGACGCCGACGCCGACGCCGACGCCGACGACGCCCTCACCACCCCCGGCGGTCGCCAGGGCCGCCGCCTGAGCCCGCACCGCGTACGCATGACCCACCAGCAGGCCGTTCTCACCGCACAGCTCGCTCTCGCGGGCCGTCTCGGCCGCGCCGTCAGCCTGCACGGCGTCCAGGCGCACGGCGTACTGTACGACACGGTTGCGCGGTGCTGGGCCGGCCGCGAGCTACCTTCGCGGCGCGAGAAAAAGCTCGTCGCGCCCGGCGCCGAAGACTTTTCCAGCAGCAGCAGCAGCGAGGATGAAGAAGAAGAAGAAGAAGACGAATCGTTACCGCAGGGGATCAAGGCGTTGAATCTCATCAAGCAGAAGCAGACGAAAAAGGCAACGGGAAGGCCGTACCCGCCGCGCATATGCCTGCACTCCTTTTCAGGCAGCGCCAGCACGCTGGCGCAGTGGATGCGGCGCAACGTCATCCCCGCGGCCGTGTACGTTTCCTTTTCGGCGGGCATTAACCTGTCGGGGGAGACGACAAGCCGTGGTGGCAGGACGGTGGACGAGGTGATTCGGGCGGTGCCCGACGACCGGTTGCTGGTGGAAAGCGATTTGCACAAGGCGGGGCGTGAGATGGACGGCATGCTCGAGGTCATGTATCGACATGTGTTCGAGGTGAAGGGCTGGGAGGTGGAGGATGGCGTGGCGAGGATACGGAAGAATTACGAGACATTCATCTTTGGTTGATCGAATGGGGCTTTTGCATGGGCTGCTGCTATATCATATTGGCAGAGGGCTGCCTTTTATTCAAAAAGACCTCGTGCATTATGATTTATGATGATGCTATTATACTGTAATGAAATGGCCCCCCTAAAAGATTGTATATAATGCCAAAAAGAACAAACAAGAAAACAACAACAAAAAGTGGTATACCTTGATTCATGTATTACAGCGAATGCTCCCTCTCATCCACACGCTCATACGCCGGCGGCGCCTCGTCCTGCCCCGCCTCCTCCACGGCGACCAAATCGCTCACAACCTCTGCCGCCGCGCGCAATTCCGAGAATGTATCCGCCACCGTCGTCGTCGTCATTGTCTCACTGCGTGCCGCCTTCCGCAGAACCGCCTTGTCGTCGCCGTCGTCACCGTCGTAACCCGGGAAGCTTGTCTCGTCGGCGGGGCCGTCCACAAAGGCAAAGGAGATGAGTGTCTTGGGCTCGTCAAAGTAGCGGCCGGTTTGGTACAGGGGGAGCTCGCTGGAGGTGCGTGGGCGGCTGTGGGTGAGGCGCCGCAGCAAGGCGGTGAGGAAAAAGACGGCGGCGCCAAAGACAAAGGCAGTCTCGGCGACTAGCAACAGCATGCGTCGGCGAGTCTAGATTGTAATCCAGTTGTTAGTAAACAAGATCCTTCTTCGTGTCTTGAACGCACATGCCAACTTACAGAGTTGTATTCAGCCGCCATCATGTCCTCCTCGTAGGTGGCATAGAAGCCCTCCTCGGAGACCATCTCCGTCCACTCCACGTCGTCTCCATCCTCCATGTCAAGATCGTCGTCAAACTCGTCGTCCTCCTCCCACCATTGCTGCTCCTCCTCCTCGGCGCAGCCAAATACTCTGCGCCAGCCGCTCGTGCTCTTGCACATCCTGTCGTGGCTGTGTCTGAACCGGTGGGCCAGGGCCTTGAACGCGCAGCGCACGTCGCGACACTCGCTGAGCGGCGTGGGCGCGTGCTCGTCTCCTACCCTGATCTCTTGCTTCACCCCGTCTGCCGCGATGGCGGCCTTTTGGTGGCGGATGAGCGCCGCGAGTTCGCGCGCCTGGTTGCGGAGGTCCATGAGCCGCGATACCTGCTCCTCAAAGGTGCCGACGACGACGCCATCACCGGGGACGCCATCATCGCCGTACGAGTGCTCCTCGCCGCTCTGATCCATGGACTCGGTGACAGTCGTGTGCAGGTGCAGGTAGCGGACGCTGGCGACACGCTCGACGCTGGCAATCTGCACGGGCGTCGTCTGGTAAAAGTGGGCGGTCAAGGAGGCATCATCGTCGTCGCTGACGGGGCTGCCGTTGACAGAGTGCACGTGGATGGTAAGTGCCTGCTTCAGCGACTCGCACGCAAAGGTCCAGTTGGCGGTGATGCTCAGATCCTGGTCGAGCGCCAGCACGCCGTGGCCGAAGCCGTCGGCGTCCTGGGCCAGGCGCTGGCCGTTGACGCGGACATTTGCCGGATGGCAGGGCTCCTCGGCTTCGGCGAGATCAAGACGGAAAGGCTGGTGAGGATGAGGTTAGGTTGATTCGGCAGTGTCGAGGGCGAGACTGTTACTCACGACAATTTGTGTTTCCGCGTCGTCCACCGACACGTTCAACGTAATGTACGCGGTGGGGACCGTTTCTATTCATGGTCAGGCAGCTGTCCAATACTCTAATCTCTTCATCAAGTTTTCAACGAGAAAATAAACCTACCAGTTGCGGAGACCCTGCGGCCGGACACAGGCATAGACTCGCCAACGACAGACTGCACAAGCAGCAGAGCTGCTGCCTTGGTCCAGGTCCGCATTTTCCTTTTGGACCGCAAAGACGTAGAGAAGGTGTGAAGTAAAAAGAGTCCCAGAATTGCCGGGCCGTCAGCTGCACCGCGTCGTCTGGATGGAGTTGTTTGCGCAGGACACGTCAACTCTTGGTAGCTTGCTAGGCAGCTGCCAACCGTTTTTCCCTTGGCGCCACTGTCGTCGGCTGATCTTGTCGTGATTGGGTAGAGCGGGCGACGAGATAAAAAAAAAAAACGGAAGTAAAAAAAAACTCAGATCCAAGACGGAACAATTAATCAATTATAAAGCAAGCCGTTTTGTCGAGGAAAATTAGACAGTGCCACTCAAGAGGTACCAATGAGTTTGTAAAAAAGGGAGTGAGGAAGAGGTGTGCGGACGAGGCGGCACCTATACGCAGTCAAACACAGGGAACACACAGCCGACTTACACCCGTTGACATATTACGTTATTAAGGTAGTCGGTTAGGCTCTTGGTGGCTCTTGGGCGAATAGCAGCAGGAGCAGCAAGCACTGGGTCTGGAGATGGGACTACTACAAGGCTGTGCCGGGGCCGAACCCCTTCGGCCCTATGTCGTGTCGCCCAGGGCTGATTTTGAGAGACAGGGATGTCTCCATCAGGCGGTGCAAAAGTACCGTACTTACAAATGAATTTCTGTACAGTTGGTCATGCTTGCTCCTCTTTTTTTTTTTTTTTTTTTTTCTCGCGCGCCATGAACTTGCGCGCAGTCGCTCTGGTGCCATCAATATGGTGCCATCACAGGACCAACCCTCATGTGCAAGATAGGCTTTTACATAAAGACAGAAGCAGTTGGGTCGGCCAACTCAATTTGGCTGTGCGGCTGGGATTGGGAAGAAACGAAAGACACCAGAGAGTCAGAGACCAGCTCCGGAGACACGAAAACCACTAGTTGATTCGACATCGAACTATTGATCCACACATCTACATAGACTGGTGACGCAACTCGCCTTGCCCAAGGGATCGTCCCACCCCTAGGTACTCCTCTGGACCCCTCCCAGTGGGGGGAATAGCAGACCGCGCTCGCGAGTCAGAAGGCTCACGTTGACCAGCGGCAATCATCTCAACTCAGTATAAGTAGAATGTTGTCATCTAATTTTGACGCTGACGTATCTACATCTCCGTAGCCAGAGAGATTATTCGTATGTATTTCATGATCTTCGGACCCTATTCTAGTGAGGTAGATTATTATTATTATTATAATACGCTAACTAGGCTTTTTTTTTTATTAGCCTATCTAGTACCTCTATATAATAGTAGGCTAAGGAAAAACTAGAGTACCTAGAGGAAAACCTTAGCCCCTTTGTTAGGGTCGATATATAGTGTTTTTGCCTATTCCGTACTCCTATAACGCTAGGCGAGACGCTTACCATCTCGCTAGTAAGAGCGCTACTATAACGTGTAGATAACGTAACTATCTCGTGGCTAAGCCGCTGACTTATAACGCGGGACTAGGTCACGTAGTACCTCTCGTAGTACTAGTACGCTACCTTAGTGGGTAGGTCACAGGTGTTGACGTTACCTAAGCGGGACGATGTCGCTCGTCCAGGCGCCAGTGTGTTCCGCTCTGGTCACGTACTCGGATTTTTTACCTAGGCCGCGAGTTAGGGCCTGACGAGTGGTCACCCCGCAGGGCTGCCTCCGG
>JAPFSE010000490.1:0-62917 GCA_030777785.1 Beauveria caledonica | reverse complement strand
CCCCCCCTCCAGGCCAGGCCCTCCCTCCTATCAGCTATACGGCCTATCAGCTATAGTTACGGCTCTTTGAGCCATGCAAGCCATGGCATGCATGCTTTGGTCCTCCACAAGTGGCCGACTGCCCAGATGGTGGCAAAATACCCCTGACGGTGAAACTTTGGCTGTTGAACCCCATCTGCAAGGGCATCCCCCTTGTGAGTTAGTACTTTTAGGACCACATTCCTACCGTACAAGTCCACCAGCGGCCCTTGAACCCTTGGCCAATGGCGAGTCGCCATGGCGAATCGGGCAGTCCGCCGGCACTGCCATCCCGATTCAAGGTTAGCGGCCGCACTGCCATGACCGCCTCCTTGGCCGCTGAATGGCCAGTTCCTTTGTCAGTCTTGTCGCTCAAAGTCAAGCGGGGGGCCATGGTTGGCGGCTGCTTGGCTGGCCAATGGCGGCGCGCCGTCCGACCGTCTCGTGTTTCAGTTATACGCGAAAGGCAAGAAGAAAAAAGAGAGAGTAGAGAAAGCATGAGCATGAACTGGGGCGGTCGGCGCGCCACCATGACAGGGCAGAAAAAGCTGCAAGGGACCACCATGCTCGCTTGGCGGACCTTCTTTTGCTGCTTGTTCCTTTCTTTGGCTTGTTCATTCGTCCTGCTTTCCCTCGATGTGCGCGTAGGTCACGGAGGAGGCAAGCATCCTATTCGAGTCAGGTGAAACGTCGTCTTGAGCCTCGTCGCTGGCAAACATTGATTGCATGCATGGTGGCCACCATCACCAAGTATAGTTTTCTCATTGTTTGTGCAACCCTGTTCCACTCTTCACGAGACTTGTCGCTCGTCATCGTCGTCGTCGTCGTCGCACAACACTTATCCGAGCAAGCGTCGAACTGCAGTGGAGAACTTTGTGCTGCTTCTCATGGAGAACTATATCCTTCTTTTCTTTCCCCCCCTTTTCGCCGACGGGGGAGGAGGTTGGGCGGTTACCCAGGAAAATCGCCCCAGTAGTGGGTGCAGATCGGCTAAAGAAAAAAGAAGGTGCCTTAACCGTGCCGCCTAGTGTTACCGCGGGCAGGAACATGCAGTCGTGACCGACTCGGTGACGCACACGGAATCTTTTTTTTTATTTCAACGTGTCGCGCATCTCTGGAGAGTCGACTGCGGCAATCGAGATACAGAGCAGAAAAGCTCGAATCGCACGACAGCGACTGAACCGAGCTGCGCCACCATAACTGGCATCGCCGCCGCGGTCCCGACCAGTCTCGACGGGCCATGATTTGATTTGTTTGGTATTTTTTTTCTCCTTTTAGTTTCGATTTCGACGGACCAGACCCGTTTGCTGAAAATACGCGAGGCTCATAAGCTTTCGCGGCTGCGGCTATAGATGGCTGGCGATGCGTCTGCTGGAATGTCATCAAACGCTAACAAGGTGTGGCTGTTGCTGTTGCGCGACGTCCGTTGGCCACTTTGCGTGAATGGTGATGCCGACCGTGACTGCGGGCATTCCTTCTTCACTGTCTGGCATGATTGAATCAGTCACGCTGATGCGATGCAGGATGGGCGTGCTTGGGTATCGATGTGCTCCGTAGATGTTTCGAACCTACGAAACGCATGGAGAGATGTTCCCCCCACCGCAACACTTGACCCGCTGCATCCAAAACGTCCGTCTACAAGAACCAGCATAATTCATAATGCCTTCTTTTCAATGCAAAATGCGTCAGCATACATCAGCCGCCATGTAGAGGTCTCTTACGAAATATAACAAGACTTTTTATTATTCAGCGTACGCACGCTTTGTTGCGTAAAAGATGGCTGCAAGGTAAGTTAAAGCTCTCGGCTCGAAACATGTGCTGAATAGAAATGAGAAACAAGCCTGCCAGACATGGCAGTGGGTATAATGCAAGAACAATCAGGGTAGTTCCGCTGCAGTGAGATGCACTGCGTCGTGTTTCTCGCCATTCCTCGATGTGCTGTGGTCCATCGTTTTGTCCATCGCTTTATCCGTTGTTGAGAGCTCTACACTGTCCCCGGCATACTTCGAGTCGGCCTTTACGTTGGCTGACCATCTTACGCGGTCAAGCCTGGGGGCATCAAAGTTGGTAGTTGCCTGCGAGCTGTTTGATTCGTCTCGTGTGTGGCATGCGTTGAGAGTCTCTTGCGACGTGCCGGACGCGTTGTGGACGGGGACGCCTAGTTGGCTCCGTCGACTGTAGGCTGGCTGCGCTGACCGGCGCTGCTCGTTTTGCACGTCCTCGCTCCCGGCTGAGGAGTAGGCGGAGAGCCCGATATTGAGGCCCAGAGACCGTGCCAGCGGTCGGAGAGTGGAAAAGCTGGCAGCAGTAAGCGCCAGTCCCATCTCAATGGTCGACCAGATGGCAATGTCCATGGTCGCCCCTGTGTTTTGTTAGTTGCTGAAACACCGAGGACGTCATGACGACCTACACAGAAAATCGGTATCGTAAAAGGTGTGAAGATAGGCTACGCGTACTAAAACCGCAGTGCTCGCCCTATTGTCGACCATGTCAGTATTTGGCCCATTGTAGTAGTCACCACTTGACTCACACGCAGCCCAAGCCCATCAAGAATATCAACACCCATCGGATTTCGGTTCGCAACTGCAGGTGCCAGATAATAAAGGCTGGTAAGAGCGCAAAAACAAAGTCTGTGAGGACGCTAAAGGCGCTGTACAGGTATCCCAACGCGACGTATATGTGTATCGGGAGGCAGTGGCCAGGTATCGCGTCGTTCCAGTAATGCGCCACGGGCTGGCACTGGAACATTGTGACAAAAAAGTAGGTTATCCCGGCGACAACTACGCAGAATGAGGTGAAGTAGATGATCCATTTGTGGTATCGGATGCAGACTATGCGCAGCAAAAGGCAGCTAAAAGACAGCTTCGCCGACATCATGGTCAAGCCGAAAAAGATGTAGCAGAGGAACCAGTACTATCACCTGTCAGGTATTTTGGTTCGGTGCGCAATTGCGATTTTTCTGCCACTTACTTTTTTTGCAATCGCATAGTTCTCTGGTGTTATATCGTCACGGTGCTGCCCTGTTCCGTGTTTGATTCCCAAGTTGGAGCAAATTACATAGCCCAAGAAGAAGACCTGCCCAACATGTTAACAAAACACAAAAACGTGTAAACAAAAAAGAAAAATTGTCTTGACCGGCCGAGGACGTACATTGGCGAGGGCCATGAGCCAGTCATCAGTGCCAAAACACTTTGAGAGGAAGACGCGGGTATAGCATCTCAACAAGACGGTGCAAGACGCCAGGACAAAGAATGCAATATTAACCCCCAGCAGCTCGTCGCCGCGGTTATCGGTCATGGTGTCAACGTTCACGGCGGCCCCAGGCAGGCGAAAGTCGAGAGAGTATGAGGCGATGGGACGCAGGCGGTTACATGATGCGGTGAGTTTTGGGGGGGAAAGACGTCGACGAAGGAGTTGAGAGGGGGCGAAGCGATCTAGATATGCAAGAGAGTGGTGACGAGCTGGGAGATATATCTGAGGGAAAATCAGTGCGCGCCCGCGTCAACAAGTGCCGACAATCGACAGGATCAGCACTACGGGTATTGGGACGGCCCTATTGCCAGGGGTCGGCCTAACGTTAGTTCTTGTTAGTTACTACTAGCGGCAGGTCCGGCCGGTTGCTTGAGCATTGCGATTTGTCGGGAGGAGTAACTGATGGAGGGAATATGTGGATTGGAGTCTGGGGGATCCTAGTGCTCCCATAGCCGGTGGAACAAGGTCGTTTTTGATGGGCGGTTGCTGTCAGTTTTCTGTCTGCAAGACCATCATGACTCAAACTTGACGTTAGCCTATGGGCCAGCGGCCGTCCGTCCGAGGCCCGGCCCAATGACACTGGCGTCACTGGCATTGCTGGCGTTGCTGGCGTTGCTGGCGTTGCTGGCGTTGCTGGTGCTAGGTAGGCTGGTAGGTAATAGTTTTGCCAGGTTGCAAAATCTTTCGAGCCAAGGAAGCTCCAGCTCCAACGGCGTGGGTCGGCATAAACGGTCAATGCACAACTGGCCAAACCGTTTTGCTCCCTCCCAAGCTCCGCCCGCCAAACAGAGCAAAGTTGTTGAGGCCAACACAGGGTCCGAGTTCTCGCATACGTCTAAAAAGACTCTATCCTGATGGATTTGTACTGATAAAGCAAAATACAGCTCAACTCCCGCCCGCCCGTTTGTTGTCGCAGACTGGGGCGACTGGGGCCGTCTCTTGCTGGCCCGGGCTTGGACCTCGTGCTAACTAGCCGTCAATGACATGTCACTGATAGTCAGTGCACTAACTAAATGATGTTCGCCTCCATGGCGTGTCTGCGTATTCTACAAGTACACTAGCGAATCCTGGTATTAGCAGGTTGGTGTGCGGAAGACAGGCTCCGTTTCATCGTCTCTGCGCTTGTCTCACATGTACTCGATGAAACATTTGCGCACCGCAGGGGAGCCCAAACATGGGACGGCATTCTTCATCGCTTAAATCAAGTCACACGCAAGACCTTTATCACATTAGCCATGTCAGCGCACCATCAATCTTGATGTCGCATTTCAACAAATATTCAGGCCAAAGTGGTGTCTGCCACGCTTTTCCGCGTACCGTATCTCGTAGCGTGAGGCAGTCAAAGCAGACACCGCCGCCGCCTCGCTGGAGCGCCAACCTAAATTTAGCTGGCAGGTATCCATCCCAGCTCCCTCGACCCAGGCATCAAATCTGTCTTCAAATCATCTGCCAACATCTTCTCGACTGACGGCGAGCAATTTGGAACCTTGACCCTTCTCGATCGCCCGGATATCCCGGGGCGGCCAGAGTTCTCCATCATCTCGGCGCAGCCAAGCCTTTCAATCACCCTCAACCCACGCACTGACTTTTCGACGCCGTGGTGTCAACCGCATACAGGAACGCGCAAAAACATATCTATATGTACGGACCATTTTTTCGAGAAACTAGAAGCAAAACATACGATGCTGGGAATTTAGGTTTGCGCCACGTGGCACCCATCAAGCTCTGGAACCCAAAAGCAATAACCACTTTTCTCTTCCGACACGGCGAAATAGACGTCTCGTGCCGACCGACTAGATAAGACGAAATGGCCTGACTCTGCCCATGTGTTTAGTTTTAAAAGTTGATGCACGGGTGAGAAAAGCTATCCAAGTGTGAAGAGTCGTGCGCCGCCGCCATTGGCGCGGCTTGTCACTGCTCTGCGGCGGCTGGTGCCGGCAGGCCCGTGGCCGGCTTTTGAGGTCGAAGAAGAGGAGACTATTAATTTTTTCGATCCTCTTTTCGAGCCCAGCCGCTTGGCCTTTGTTAGAGAGTACGTCGAGACAGAATGGTTTTACAGCCGCCGGGCTTGTATTTGCGCAGTCGTTGCTGCGCCAAAGGACTCTCTCTGATTTCCGACGTAGCCATGCTCAGAGTCATGATAAGATGATGAAGATGCCGAAATTTGCGACGCCACGTTAAAAGCACGGTGCACTTCTGGGGGCACTTGCGGGCCGAGTCGAGCTGCAACCTGTTCATGCACACAGTCACCTGCGACTTGCATACTGCATACATACATCACATCATGGTGCAGCACGGCAAGCTTACAAAATCTAGACTGGCGTCATGTATTACACAGCGACATGAAACCGAAAAGGGTTAAAAGCCTAGTCTATTCCCCCAGGGTAATACTCCCAGCAACGTGCTGACTGATACGCTACGGAAACAACACGCCGTGTCTGGAAACCAGACGGCTTTTCACACATCTCGTCGAGCCAAAATCGACGCTACACCATAAAGCTTGGCGGTAT
This sequence comes from Beauveria caledonica, assembly GCA_030777785.1. Lineage (NCBI taxonomy): Eukaryota > Fungi > Ascomycota > Sordariomycetes > Hypocreales > Cordycipitaceae > Beauveria > Beauveria caledonica. The sequence goes on along the minus strand of JAPFSE010000490.1, from coordinate 57,137 downwards.
TCATAGGGTGACACGCAGAAAAGAAACCACTAGGTGCTCGTCGCATGCTCAACTTTCCATGGACGAGGCATCTAGGTTATCGAGGGTGGCTCCTTCCCAACGACTCCTCGTGAGTCCTCGCGGAAAGTTTATTACTCCTGTCCAGATGCTTCATGTTATGCACGAATCACAACATCACATCTGCATTTTTCGTCTCAGACATGCGTCCATTCTTTTGAACACCAACATACTTAAATCATTTTCGACTACAGTACCAATACTAGCGACGGACGAATCTAATAATCGCCCACTCCATCCTTGTCATGGCCACACTCTTGACCCTCTCGGCCGAACTCCTTTTGCTCATCACCTCCTTCGCTAGTCTCGATGGTGCGTACCCCTTGCTCTGCACCTGCAAGAAGATCAGCGGGATCCTAGACGGGGAGCTATGGAAACTCGATGCCGCCCGTGAACAATCCCGCGCGTTGCGTTGGGCCATTGACAATTCATGTCTCAGTACTTTGCAAAGGGCCTGGGAACTCGGCTCCTCATTCGATTTGGACCCGAAGAATGAAGGCATTCTGTCCTATGCGGCGAGGTTCGGCTCAGAAGAAATCATTGACGCGATTTGTCACTTCTCAGGAGACGATCCTCGTAAGCCGCACATGGACTTTTACGAGGCTCTCGAACTGGCGGTAAAGTGGCGGTCTTCTTCATGTGTCAGCGTTATGATAGACATCAACCTGTCGGCCGATCTTCCGATTCAATATTTATATGAAGAAGCTGTGCGTTGTGGCAACTCAACCACTACTGGGTTTCTTCTAGGCCTAGGCGCTGACCCGAACGGCGGATCTTTGTTTGATGTGTCAATCTTAGATGGAGATGTGGATGCCGTGACAATAGTTCTTCAGCATGGTGCCCTCCTCCAGGATGCTGAGGATCGTCTCGAGCTGGCAGCGGTGACAAACAATCCCGCCGTGTTTCGAGCATTGATTGAGCAAAGCCAAGAACTGAGAGGAAACTATGCTGATTTATCGTACTTGATGGGCCGCTGCATCCAATTTGATGCTTGCCAAGTAGCCGAGGTGCTGCTTACAAATGGAGCATGTCTGGATTTAGTTTCCGATTCTCAATGTTTCCGAGAGGCAGTGCTCCGCGGTAGTGTGAAAATGGCCAAGCTTTTGATCATGGTCGGCGCGGGACCCAAGGCAGACTACACCTTTGATGAAGCATTGCTCGATGCGTCGCATCTTGGAAGGAACAGCCTGATTCGCTTCCTTCTTGAATGTGGTGCCAATATTAACACAAACTGCGAACCACATAGCACGCCGCTTCACTGTGCAGCTCAATTCAGCCAAGTTGGCACGATTCAGCTCTTGCTACAAAAAGGCGCCAATCCGAACGTAGTGAACCGCGACGGCGAGACCCCTATGCATGCCGCAGCAATTTCTTGGGACGGGCGTGCCATAGAGGCTCTGAAAGAAGGTGGCATCTCAATCAACGCAAGCGATAGAGTAGGCATGACTGCTCTTCATCTGGCCGCTGTTGAATCTGACGCCAATGTGGTCAATGAGCTGATGCGCCATGGAGCAGATCCCTTCAAGCGCGATTGCCATGGCTTAAATCCTTTGCATTACGCCGCACGGTGCGGTAATGTTGAAGCGGCCAGTGCTTTACTGCAGGCGACGAATAACAGCGGAATAGATATGAGGGACGATCGAGCTCGAACTGCGCTCTTTCATGCCTCTCGGAGGGGCCAAGTCGCTCTTTGCAGGCTACTTATCAGCCGGGGCGCTTGTCCGCTCATTACAGACTCGGAGCATGCGACCATCTTCCATGCCGCGCTCAGAAACGGAAATCGGCGATGTTTGACCGAAGTCTTGGCGGCACTCAAACCGGAGCAAAGCCAGACCCTACATACTGCGATAGATGGTTCCGAGCGTGATTTGGAGGACCTATCACAATTGTTGAATGGTACCAGCTTAGCCGCTTGGATGCGAGGCAAGAGTACCAATCAGGGCGCGGGGGGGACAGAGAGTGCATAGTATTGCACAATATGTACCCGAAGCACCAATCGTGATGAACTATTTAGCTGCGAAAATTGCAGCATGAGAGGGGTAGCGATGATGTGCACTGAGTGCGTAGGAGCGGGCGCGCGGGACTGCCGCCAAGCTGGCCATGTGATGAGGAGTGTTATCGAGCGAGATTAAGGAGAGGGTGGTTGATTCGTATGTATTTGCATAGAAAGCGCACAATATTGGAGGTTGATGAGGAGTGTTTTTTAATAGAGCGCGTTGCCCCAGATAGGTGTCGATTCAGGGCGTGAGAAGATATCGCCCATCGCTTTGCTCAACAACGTCACAGTAGCCCTTGAGCCATTCTCCATATGGCCTGATTTCCTTTGGCAGGTCGCAGACTGCATTTCTGACCCAGGAGATGATGACATCTTTTCGTGCCGTAAATGTGAACTGCTCCGAGTCCTTGACACAGAATTGCCCGAGGAAATAATCGACCAGCAGCATGTGGGCAATGAGTAGCCTGGCTGGATGGTTGTCCGGGGCAATGAATGCCTGAAAGTCGTTGTTGGAGAAGTAGCAGTGTGCCCTCCACAAGGCGGCGTGCGGCAGCCAGGCCTGAAGTGACGAGACGCGCAGGTCCTGGACGGCATCCATAACGCGCTGGCAGTAGTATAGCTCTCGCGCGCCGGTGCAGAGCTCCTTGACCTTGACGACGGAGGCGAGGAATTCGTCGACGAGGTCAAAGTTTTTGGGTTCTTCGCTTACAATCTTGGACAGATTCTCAGAGTGGCTCTCGTCGGTAAATGTCTTGAAGACGGACGCCCCGTGGACAGGAATGACAAAGGCCCAGACCAAGGCGCCGGCTCTTGTAATGGTCATGTACTCTGCGATGCCGTCGGGTAAGAGCGTAGTCTGGGCGGCGAGGCAGATGAGGGCGGCAAAGAGAGAATCGGCATTGTCCTGGTCTCTGGGCGGCTTGGCAAACTGCTCATTGACAATCCTGAGGGCCGACACACGGTGGGCGAGAGCCTGCGACGAGTAGTCGACGTTGCCGTGCTTGCTCAGATGTAGCGCCCCCAACCCGAGAGCGGCGTGGGCGAGGCATTCCGACTGTCAAAACGGTCAGCGCGGGTTGTTGTTGTCATTGTCAGCCAACTCGGCGATTCGGGCCGCTTCTTGCACATACTTGGTGCGACATGGCGGCGCATTGTTTCCAGACCTGGTCGTCGCGCAGCGGTAGAGACGGAAAGGCAATGTTGAGGAACTGGTAGTAGAAGCGGAGGTCCTCGAGGCAGAGGGGCGAAGGGCCGGAGCGGACAGAGCCCGGTGCGGTGACAGCGTAGTCACACAGCAGGCCGAGGCGGCGGCAGGGCGAGCACGTCGGGCGGATCTCGTTGCACTTGACGCGGCGACGCTTGCAGTTAAGGCATCCGAGGCGCGACTTGGAGTGGCCGCGGCGGCCGCCGGCGGGCTTCGAGACGACGGTGCTGGGGTCGTCGTCAGCGTCGTCATTGTTGTTTCTGTTTGCGGCCGAGGAAGGCGACGAGGTCTCGGGGCTGCCGCTATTGCTATTGCTATTGCTGTTGCTGCTGCTGCTCGAGCTGAGCCTGTCAAGGGCCTTGCGCTTCATGACAGGCGGCGGGAGAGGACCGAGACGTGACCCCGCACAGCCGAGGCGCGGATGCGGAAGCAGCACAGAGGTGGGGGAGACGACAAGGCCGCAGCAAGTAGCTGAAGCGGTGCGACGATGAGCGCATGGGATTGTCTGCGCCGGCAATGGTGCGAGGAGTGGAATTGGAGGTTACGTGGTATCGCATGTAGAAAAAAGTTGAAGTTGCAGCGACAAACGACGGCAAACGACGGCAAACGACAACAACGGGCGGCAAACGCTGTCTACACTGGGATGCTAATAGTATGGCTGGGCGGGGCATGGGCCGTCTGGACGGCCATGAGGAAGGTGCGGCGGTGACGACACGGTGAGATTGGATGCCTTTGCAGACGTGGCGCTTCAGAGTGGCTTCCATTAGCTGATGCAGTGATAGGATGATCATGTTCACATCAACATGTGCGACTGTCTGTGCCTTTTCCCTTTTAACAACATGTCGAGGCGAGAGCCGCACCCTATCATGCTTTTTGCAGGGGGTCGGCACGTCCAGCGCCAAACTTTGAATGTCCGCCTACTCCACGTGATGCCAGACTTTAATTATTTTGCTGTCTGATGTGGAGGAGATGGGGATTTTTAAAGTTCAGCCGAAAGCCACTCAATCCAACTTTAGCTGTCGACTATGAAGTAGGCAAACAGCCTTCTACAAGTGAGCATGAGAGTCTATTAATCACGACGAGAGAATAAGAGCAACCAGGGAAATGAAAAGAATAGGAAAATCGAACTCAATAAGAAATATGAAACTAGTAAGAATAATTGAGAGAAACGAGAATCATTAGATGCAAATGAAAAAAAAATAAGAGTTAGGCAGCAAGATTAACCAAGTACGCTACAATAGCCACTGACGCTTACATGTTCTTTATTTTTTGACACTGAAAAAGGATCAGTTTGCGTGTTCTTGCAGGCAAAAAATTCACAACAAATACATGGCCAGTTGGTGAAGTCGCATTTCACTCAAACGCCCAGCGTGTGTCAGACAAGTTGTCGTTTGGCAGCATCCTGCCACCGCTCAGCACCACAGCTCAGAATCGTTGCATCAACTAGAATATTACAGCCAACACAATGACAAAGGAAAAAAGGGATGCCAATTCGAATAAATACCCCATTCTGACTTGTACTATCCGAAATTACGACATGACGAATTATTCGACTGATACAGTGCCAAAGGGCGTCGTGACATTGTATGAGTCATATCGGCTCAGATAACGTTAAACACAAGACAACCTAAAAATGTTTAATTCAATGACAATATTCCCCCTCTTTCAATTTATCTCCAAGAATGGATTCTGTGCGTTCCTCTTTGCAGAGTCGCCAATGGCAACGCGACGACTACTTCATCACGACGGATTCATCACTCATCCCACTCGCACGGCTCATTGACATTTACAACTCCAAGGAATTCTACTGGGCCAATGCTATGCCCCTGGACTACATGAAAGCCACTCTCGAAAACTCACTCTGCTTTGGCCTGTTTCGCCACGACGAAGACGACGACGATGACGCCCGAGACGTGTTTCTCGGCCTCGCGCGCTGCATCACCGACTACACCACGTTTCTCTACGTGACCGACGTCTGGGTCGACCCCGCCGTGCAGGGCAGGGGCCTGGGCAGCTGGGTGGTGCGGTGCGTGCAGGAGGTGGTCGAGGAGATGCCGCATCTGCGCAGGAGCGTGCTCTTTACGAGCAGCTGGGAAAAGTCGGTGCCGTTTTACCGGAAGCTCATGGGCATGGAGGTGGTGGAGTCTAGGTTTGGGGATGGTCTGGCCACCATGCAGCGCAAAGGCCGGGGACATCCTCTATATGGAGAATGAGACAAGCAATTACCGCTAGAACGTGTGCCGTTTATAAAAGTGCAGCGTTTACACGCTGGCGTGGGCTGCTTTTGTGTCGTGGAAGTGATCTAGGCTTGTCAGAAGCCGGCTAGAAGCCAGCTAGATGTATCCGCATGTCTCGTGGCTTGAGTTTCATAGTTGAAGCTTGAACATTCTTTGATAATCCAAAAAATGAAGCCGTTTCCTTGTTGAACATGTCTTTGATGTCATTGTAACTAGGTCACCGTCGGCGGTTTGTAGGAGCAGCTCTTCCCAAGCAGAGCTAGAGCCGCGTAGTAACCCGGAAACAAAGTAGGACAGTAAGTGGTAGTATCAATATCAGCTACTACCCAATCACGCCAGTAGACTTGAATATATTAGTGTAGTATAGACTTGATAGTAAAAGAAAAAGAGGTGCGATTGTCCCAAGAGGAAGCGTCGGCGAGTCAAGAATTAGCCACCACCCAATCGGGCGTCGCCGACGGAGCAGACCTAACTAATAGATGCGGATCGCGCCTATAAAATGGGCCGGGGGAGCTCTCTACCACCGAATTAAACCCTTAGTTACTTTTTTGTTACTGTGTTGTAATGCTTATTATGAAACAACCGAAATTGCAGCGCATATTTTAAATGCACACCCAAACTGTCAATCTAGCACAACTTCCCTGTATAGATTACAATTCTCACGAAAAAAGCGAGAAATCGAGACCACTTTTAGTAATTCGTGGGTAAGATGCACCGGCTGCCAGTCCCTTTGTTTTATACATAGCTTCATCTACGACTCGTATAACTTTACCGTGCTTGGAGGGTATAAAGATACTCTCTTGCGACATCTCCTCGAATAAGGACTAGATTATTCTTTTCTCTCGTCTGCTCTTATTGCTGTTTTGGTTCTCGTTTCTGAGAGTTATTACTAAAAGAATAAGCGCTAACTTGACTTTGTTTTATGCAAAAAAAAAAAGTGACATCATCTTCTTGGTAATCAAGCTCTTCTACCTCCAGATGAGCCTCCTAGAAGATAATCCGTTGATCTACGCTGCTCTTCATCATCTTCTGGGTCTCCAACACCGGCCCCTTCGACAGCAAAAGCTCCATCATCCTCTCCATCTGCCAACAGCTCGTCTCTGGCACTTTCAGACACCTCCCTCGGGCTAAGACCGAACCAAGCAACAAAGAGAAGACCTGTGACTCCTACTATACAGCTCATCACAAATGCCACAATGCCCTTGGCCGTGAATCTAGACACTTGTTAGCTCAAATTGTTCCAAGACGGGGCGCATTCGCGAGAAACAGAAAAGAAGACGTACCCGTCGGGAAGAGGGGGTGGAGGCGCGTTTTGCCCAGTGAGATCTAAGAAATCGTCACTGTTGCCTGCAGCGTTACCGTCGAATGGCAGACCAGCAGCCTTGCAGTTATCCAAGTGACTCGCAGGCAGCTCGAGGGTCTTTTGAAGCTCGAGCGGAGCCTCCACAAACGTAGCCAGCAAGCCTGAAACAATGTGCCATTCAATGTGGCAATGGAAAAGCCAGACACCGGGGTTATCTGCCTTGAAGCGGAGTACGGCATTGCCATTGCCCTCGACAACAACAGTATCGCGGCGCATGGGTGTTGATGGGAATGCGGCTGGCTCAATAAACTCACCCCCATCCTCGCCGCTGCGGTGAATGACCTGGAACTGGTGGCCATGAAGATGAAAGGGATGTCGACCGTCGTCGAGATTGTTAATGACGATTTGCACGATTTCATCCTTTTCTAGGACAAACGAGTTGGTGTAGTCCCCGTAGACCTTGGGGTTCGTCGCAAGTTGGCCAGCTGTCAGGGCAGTGTAAAGACTGGGGACCTTGGGCTCGCGATACGTGTTGTTGTTGAAGAAGGCGTAGTTGGAGCCGTCTCCGAGGTTGTCCATCTTGACCTCCAACTTGACGGTTCGCTGAGGGTCTGGGAGGAGCTGCATACCGTCAAGAGGGAGCAATTTCATGTCATCGACTGGCTCAAATTCTGATACTGGAACTGGCTTGGGGAGGTCCTTTGTACCATCATAGACGAGCCAACTCGTTACGTTCCAGTCCAAGTCAGCAGGGAGGACGTCGAAAAGAGACTACTCGTGTTAGCTGTGCCCCTCTCAAGATTGCGAGGTCCAACCCACAGTATCCATGCTCCCGACCATGGCAAAGTTGCTGCGGGCGTCGTCCTTGGTGGTTACCAATACACTATATCGTTGAGCGGCAGAAAGATATATCATGCGTGTTTCGTAGGGCTTGGTATAGATGCCGTCCACCTCGACAACCGTCATGGTGTGGCCTTGAATCCAGAAATACTGGCCGGCAAAAGCACCAATGTTAATCAGACGGAGCAGATAGGTCGTCTTTGGCTTGACAAAGACGTGGAGATTTTGCGTGTCGTTCATGAGGGCGGCCTGGGGGACAGGCTCGGCACCAGTGGGGTTGCCTTTGCTCATGAACTGGGGAATGAGATGGGCCATTTGATCATGATACCAGTCTGAGAGGGTCAAGACAATCTCCTCGTCGTACTCGCCGCCATAAGGCGACTCGGGATCATGGATGATGAGTGGGCCACGAAGACCATCGGGGTACTGACTATGAGTGTGGGAGTGGTACCAGTAGGTGCCCGGCTGATCAATCTACATGATTCCGTCATTAATTCCGATGGCCGAAGAAATAGGAGCACAAGAGCGGCAAGACAACTTACGGTGAAGTTGTAGGTAAATGAGCCCCCCGGTGGAATAGGACATTGAGTGACCTGAGAGGGGCCATCCATGTGAGCGGTGCCATTCATGAAGAGACCATGGAAATGCAATGAGGTTGACTGGTTCCCAAGCTGATTGTGGACATTGATAATGACTGTGTCGCCGACATTTGCATCGATGCGAGGAACGGGCCACTGGCCGTTGATGCCAATGGCGGTACGGTCAAAGACGCCGTCCGGATTGACCGTGACCCAGCCAATGTTGAAATCATGCAAGACGACGGCGGCCTGGGCCAGCAGACACCAAAGCTGGCTGTGCACCAGCAGCCAGACAGAGAGCCGTGGAAGCAAAGTCATGGCAGTCGCAGCTTCAGCAACTATCGACAACAGAATCAACAAAGGGGAGCCACGCCAAATCGACAGGCAAGGGGAGGGAAGGGGAGAAAAGGTTGAAGTAAAATAAGACAAAGGTGAAGCCGGCAGCAGACTCGGCTCAGCTCCGCGCCATTTTCAACGCCACGAATTGACAAGTCTCCATGGAGATTTATCAGAGTCAATGGTTCAAATTGGGCCCTGCTTTCGCAGTTCCTGATGGCCTGTTTGACTGGTCCAGGACTGCTTATGGGGAGTCTTTTTAGTGGAAAATCACGCGTGGGAACCCTCGGTAAGCGAGGCGGACCTCCGATTACGATGACAAGGAAGACGATTCCTTTTATCATTCAATGTTAGTTGCGTAGTCGCCGACGGATTGTCACAAATACATTCCTCCATTCCTCAATTCAACTTTCATCTGCTCCGGTCTTTTCCTCATCTTACTCATTTCGTGTCTGGTGGTGAGTGAGCGAGGTTCTCCAACCCTCTCTCTTCCTCTCTCTCTACCTGTCTCTTCCCCCGGTCGCTAGTTATTATGGCGTGGAATTTCATCTCAGCCCCGGTGTTTCTGGTCATCTTTCGCGAGACACTAGAGACGGCCATTATTGTCTCGGTGTTGCTGGCATTTTTGAAGCAAACCCTGGGTCGGCCGGATCAAGATGCCAACATTTACAAATCTCTCTGCAGACAGGTACGAAGCAACATGGCTACATCATCTCCGCGTCATTCATGGAATCCAATCATCGCTCACCTTTTTCCCAGGTCTGGCTGGGCACCGCCGTCGGCTTCCTGATATGCCTCTTCATCGCCGGCACCATCATCAGCATCTTCTACCTCTACGGCCGCGACGCATGGGCCGCGCACGAGTACTACTACGAGGGCGCCTTTTCGCTCTTTGCCGCCGTCGTCATCTCCGTCATGGGCGTCGCCTTGCTGCGCGTGGGCCAGATGCAGGACAAGTGGCGCAACAAGCTCGCCAAGGCGCTGCAGGCACCGGTCCGGGCCGACACCCGTCAGGGCTGGCTCAAGCGGCTGGCGGAAAAGTACGCGCTCTTCTTCCTCCCCTTCATCACGATCCTGCGCGAGGGCATCGAGGCCATTGTCTTTGTCGCGGGTGTCTCGTTCTCGGCACCGCCCGCGGCCATTCCCCTTTCTGCGCTCGCTGGCCTGGCGTTTGGTGTGGCTGTTGGCTACGCCATCTTTACGTGCGGTGCCTTTATGCAGATGAGACTGTTCCTGGTCATATCGACCTGTTTTCTCTACCTCGTCGCCGCGGGGCTGTTTTCTCGTGCCGTTTGGTACTTTGAAACGCAGGATTGGAACATTATTGTTGGTGGCGATGCCGCTGAGCTGGGTGATGGACCCGGATCGTATGATATTGACCGCAGCGTGTGGCATGTCAACGTGAGTACTACCTCTGTCTTTTCTGCCACTTTTGAGACTTGGACTGACTTGTTTTGTAGTGCTGCAGCCCTGAGGTGGATGGCGGTGGTATCTGGGCCGTCCTCAACGCCGTCGTGGGATGGACCAACTCGGCCACCTACGGCTCAGTCATTGCATACAATGCGTACTGGGTTTGTGTCATGATTGGTCTCGCCACAGTGCGATATCATGAGAGGAACGGCCGGTTCCCTTTTCTGAGGGCAAAAAAGGCTGCGCCTCGGTCGGAAGGCAATGCACAGAGCGAGGCTTCACCGTTGCTGGATGGACGCGCCCGTTAGAGGGAAAGGGATTCAAGTAGATACGAATCGCGACTACGTGCTACACCCTTTTTATCCCCAGTCCTTGGTACGAAAATAAGTGCCGAAACGTTGAAGCTCGATTAGATCAAGCCTTTAGTTCATGTATTTCGTTAATGGTAATGCAGCCCACCGACGGTCATGTCGGAGTTTACAATGTTTGACCCTTGATGTTCTACTGTGGAATTTAATACCTTCAAAATCAGTCTTGCATATTGCCGATTGCCTGACGATGCGGAATAACAACGCCACCACTGTCGTGTTCCTCTGGCCCGTATGAGCTAGCGTCGCTTGTGATGATGGGTGGCGAAAACAAAACGGTTCCAACAGCTGTCATCTTGCATTGAGAATGGAGCTAGTCCCTTGAGTTTTGCATAAATGAATAGGTGCACGAATTTTGCAGGTGAGCATGGATGACAATGTGTCGAGGTCAAGGTGTACATATATGTGCTAGCTGATTCGAAGGTTGTGCCCGTGGTGTCTTGGTGTCTTGGTGTCTTGGTGGGGAGTGCAGAGTCGGTACGTACCGAATTGATGATGCCATGCACTTGCACGATTTAGTGTGCATCCTTTGTGTCGACGCAACACAGACACCAGTAAGAGCAGTCGGTGCAAAAAGCTCTAGACAGATGAAGGTGTCGTTTCGAATCAACTCTATTCGGGAGAAAAAGAATAAGAGAAAAATAAGCAGGGGAAACAGGACAAGAAAAAGCACTTCCTGTTTGTTGGCATCCAGCTCTTTCGGTAACCGCCCATATCGGCGTAATACACAGAATGCAAGTTGAGAACAAAACTGCTTTCGTCCAATCTTTAGAATCGACCTTGAGGCAACGAACCTGCTAAATTGCCATTGGCGATCTGACCTCAGCCCTACCTGGTTTTTTCTATTTGTCAAGCACAACAACAAGTGTTGCCAACCAATATTGTGGCTGGAAGTGGCTCGTGGTTACAACGCGCCAGAAGGCTCGTCACAAGCTGTCTCTTCGCAGGCGGCGACTTCGACCTCACGGCCGATAATTATCACCGCCCTGAGTAAAGCCGCGCTATAGCTATAAATTAGTTCACAACTCTTGTGTTGTGGTTGATAAATAGAAGAACCCCCCCTACACCTACCCTTAACCCTAACCTGAAGTCTTGAAATGCCCCACTTAAACTCGCAAATGTTTTCGCCTCAACGCGATAACCTTGTACAATGTACTTGGACCTTGATGCTGATACAGCTTTCATCCTCCGGGTTTGCAGAGCAGAGCTATTATTTTATTTTTGACAGTCTCTCGGTATATGCTTTGGACTTTGATCTACCCCTGAGCCACGGTGTTACAAAGTTACCCCAAATTTCCCTCTGTTCGCCCAGATTCTTCTCCTTGTGACCCTCAACGGGTCGCTCCCCCCAACGCGACTGCATCATCACCTAAAAACTTTTGTTTCCCCTACCTCATCGTCATCGCCCTCATCCGCATCTATCTACGCCATTTATCAAACAACTTGATAAACCTTTTCTAGCATGCCTCCCAAGCGTGCAACTAGAGCAGCACATGCGTTCACTGCGACCGAGTCGATGCCAACGCGAAACACCCGAAGTCACTCTCGACAAGCTGAAGCTAATGTCGGCGCAACTGAGCAGGACAAGAGAGTGACAACGAGAGCGAGCAGAGCCAAACTGGGCTCTTCTGCGCCTGCGGAACTCGCCAAAGATCGCTCCTCCCTCGTCGCGGATCCCGTCGCGCGCAAAGGCGCCCCGCGCGGCGTCTCTGCTAGTGAAGCCGAGATCCCCACGAGCCCTAGGCGCAATGACGACTCCGACTCCGACGTTGAGGTCGGCGCTGCAAATGGCCAAGTACATGGTGTCGTCGCCCAAGTATCTGAAGAGGACCTTGAGTTCATGTGCCAGTGCGTTTATAAGCTGGGCAGCACGGCCGAGAGCATCCTCTCTCAGTATAAAGTCTTTGGCGAGAAAGAAAAGCTCGCGCGCCGGGCTTTTATAATGAATATGGATAATCTCGCATCTGTGCGTAAACAATTCCTTGTGGACGAGTCCTATGCGCCGTTTTTGCACTGGGCTTGGGCTACTGAGCCATTCACCAACGATGAGCTTAATGCCTTCAAGATAGCAGTGATCCTGGCCAACCTCGCCACACTACTGGAAACTATCTGGGAGGGCGCCTGGAACGACTTGGACGAAGCTGGCAACCCTAATTTGGAGAAGCTGAGCATCATCGATGAAGAGTTTCAAGATCTTCTTGTCGGTTGTTTTCGGATTGATGTTACCGCGGCCGTTATGAACCTGGCACTCGAAGTCCGCGTCGCGCACGTACTCGCTGCGCTTGCTAAAGCTGACAAGAACAGTGACGCACGTAAGATCATGTACGACATCTTTTGCGATCATCGCAAAAATCCGACCCCCGCGCAGATCAACGCGATCTTGGAGAACGGACCGTACAAGCACTTTGCCGACCTCGACTCCCAGGAGCTAGACAGCCGGTGTCGCGAATATATTGCCGTGTTTAGCAAGCACATTGGCAAAAATAATGTTACATTTTCTAACCTGCCCACGCTTCGCAAACAGTACCCTGCCAAAAGACTGCTTGCTAGCATACAATCCGTCTTTCGAGAGTTTGGGGAAGCCATTGACGCTTCGCGCGGCATTTGGAAGCGACTCGAGCATCGCGATCAAAGTTCAAATGAGTTTTTCGACGCTACCAGTGGAATAGAAGATGACATCAGCTCCGACGAAGACGAGTCGCAGCCCATTGTGCGCGCCTTGGATACGGAAGCCGGCCACAGTTTATTTCGCGATCAATCCGACGCTGAAGCTCTCGAGCGCGTCCAAGCCACCGTCGACGGGAGCACCCTTGCCGTGGATCACGGCGCGGCATCTTTTCCGTCCGCTCTATCGCATCGTCCTGCGGAGAATCACCATCAGCGCAACAAACGCCCACACGACCAGGCCACCACTGGCGATGACGACGACGACGACGACAACGACGTATTTGAGACGGATACGCGAAGCATTAGCGCAGCCGCTTATCGCAAAAGGCGTCTAATTTCAAAGGCAGACGCTACACGCGTGGACCAAGAAATCCGCCAGCAGCAGCAGCAGCAGCAGCAGCAGCAGCAGCAGCAGCAGCAGCAGCAAGAGCAGCAGCCGTTTGCCGGCTCGCATCCTCGTCTCAGCACATCCACCACAACCGTTGGTGGCTCTACACATGTCAAAGACCACGCCCGCCAAGCCAACTCCGTCGTGCCCAGAAACGACCCGCGCGGCACCACCACCACCACCACCACCACCACCATTGTCCTTGCCGACGGCGACGCGCCCTCTCGGCCTCGCTCTCGTCCCCCCGTGCACGGCGGGCGAGTCCGCTGGAGCCCGCACGACGACGAGGTGCTCCTTGCCTGCATCGCCAAGCACTATGCCAAGTGGACCGATATTGAACGACAGGCAAAACACCTGTTTGAGCATCCCCGCGACCAGCAGGCCTACCGCGACCGCGCGCGCAACCTCAAGGTCCAGTACATCCTCCACGACGAAGTCCTGCCCTATGGCTTCGACTGGGTCACGTTTGGGCCCAAGGAAAAGGAGCGCCTGCTGAAACACGGCAAGAACTCCAAACGCATGGAGGCAGACGTTGATAAGAACGGCAGGCCGACGAACACGGAGTATCGTCCGGTCCCGGTCCGTGATACGCCCGCGTCTGAGTGAGCTTCAAGTCGACAGGTGAGGGTGTTTGGAGAATGGCAAGGGGCTCGTGTGATGGGGAGGGAGGGAAGCAACGTTCATGATTTTATCTGGTGATGAAGCAATGTAGGTAGGCAACTCGGGAAGAGAGGTCGGGAAAGTTGGGGGAATTTCCTCTTCACTATCATGCTGTTATCCCGGCGATGTGATTTATTCGTTTATCTTGGTTAGAGTCTTGGGTCCTTTTCTTTTTTGCCCTACTCTTCTTTTTCATCCATCTTACTCTGGGTTCTGTTTACATGTCGGGGTAGAAACATATCATTAGTCTACATATCCCGCAAGGACTCGGTCGGCATCAAAAACAACGCACATTACGATTCGGCGTATTGATATCAGACATGTTGATTGTATATTGCACTACTTTAATCTGCCCCGTCCAATGTATGGCTCCAAACTATTTCTCCCCCTTCAAAAACAAGACTAGACAAACAAGATATAACACAGGTGCGTGTTGCAGAGACAACTTTCATCGCGAAATATTCCAGCGCTCAAAAAAGAAAAGAAAGAGATGTAACGGCAAGGGTCAAATTGTAAATGTGCTTAATGAGACGTCAAGAGGCCATCAGTGGACAAGTTCGTTAGAAAAATCCTGATACAATGGGTATAGAGGATTTGCAAATGAAGCAAAAAAAAAAATCAAGGTGGCGTGTCGCATGACGCAGCGTAGCAAAAGCGCCGCAGCGGATAAATACAAAAGAGTAGACTCGGATCCATCCCAGCGTATGACCATCCGTTCTGAGAAAGAAGAGAAGACAAATCAGATATCAAGACAGAGATGCAGATTCGCCGCGTGGTATTTTGTGCAGTGTTGTGATCATGGTATAAACTTGATGAGCAAAGGCAAATCAGCGTCGTAGATGAAGGTCCCCTAGCGACGACGGTACGAGTTTTCGCGGTGTTTGAGCTTGTTTGTTCGCCAGCCTTCATACCACTGCTCCTTGCTAGCCTCGCGCAAGTCGGTGCGCCACTCGCTGAAGACGGCCTCCTTGAGCCGCTGGAAGTCGCAGTGCGTCTCGTTGTAGGGGTCGGCGAAGCCCCAGGGGAATTGGCGGCCGACGACGCTGGGCTCGTACAAATCGGGGCTGATGGTGGAAAGTGGCAAAAAGGGTAGCTCCTCTTCCTTGTTTTCCTGAGAAGCCTTGTGACGAATCATGGTTTGCGACGAGACGCGCTTGCCGGGGGAACGCCTAACAGGGTTCAAGTCGGGCGGCGTGTCAGAGTCGCCGCTCATGTCCTGGGGCAGGGTATCCGAGTCAGCCTCAATATCCTCATCTTCTTCGTTAATAACGTTGCTAAATTCGTCCTCGAGACCAAGAGTTTCGAGCGGGTCGAGATTGTTTTGGCGGATGCTGTCCCAAACGGCGCGCTTGAGGACGTTCATGTGCTTTGTGGGAATGGTGTCGGCTTTGCCAACGACGGGAATCACGGTCGTCTTCCTATGGAGCGAGCGCAGGACCTGAAGATCCATGTCGGGGTCAAGGGCGCCCGTGACTTTGGCATTGCTGGAGCGGAAGCCATTGTAGCTGTCGTCGGCCTGCATCTGCGTCTTGCGCGCGCTGGCAATGTTGCGGTCGATGTGAGCAGGATCGAGCATAAGAAATACGGCATGAATATGCGTGTCCTGCACACCAGGCGAGCGCACCACTTTCATCTCTTCAGCAAAGGTTTGGTCAAACTTGCTCTCGATAAAGGCCGACATTTCTCTGAGTTGGAGATCGACGATATTCTTCTCGAGGCCTTCGGAATCCCAGATAGTCAGGCCAATGCTCTCGCCATCGATTTCCGTCTCCAGGTAGTGAGGAACAAAGTTGCCCTCGGCAGGCAGCGGTGCCTGATACTCTGGCTGTTCCTGCTTCCTGGGACGGCGTCTAGGGGGCAAGGCGAGGGCGGTTTTGAGAAATTCGAGAAAGGAAGTTTTTCCTGAGTCTTTAGCGCCAATGACGAGAACACTGGGAGACAAGTCAGCGGCGAGAGACATGATGAAGGACCAAGATGAATGAAATACAGCGACTTACTTGAAAGGGGTAGGATCCTTGCGACGGCGCACCCTTCTAGGGCTGTTGATGGTGCTGATGGCACTGCTGGCGTAGCTGTACCTGCCTCGGTGCGTCATGCTCTCGGTGGCTGCGTAGGGATCGAAGGGCGGCGGCTGAACAGGATGATGAGTCGCTGGGATGGGTGGCGGGGCAGCGTTGTTGGTGTAGCTGCGAGAGTTGGCGATGCTGCCCGATGAGTCGTGGCGTCCGGCGTTGAAGTGACTGGGCCCGTTGTAGGGCGCCTGGGGGCCGTTGGAGGAGAAATGGGCGGGATCGAGACGCAGCTGGGTGCTAAGCGCCTTTGAGAGCTGCTGGTCGGCGCTGTTGGCAAGGTCGGGAAGGCGAGGCGGGCGGCGCTGGCGCTGGCGCTCGAGCTCGGCCTCGCGAGCAGCCTGAGCCTTCTTGCCCATGTCGCCGCTCTTGGAGCGCCGGAGGAGGCTGCCGAAGCTGGGACGCCGAGAGGCGGGAGGCGAAGCGGGAGGCTCCATGACGAGAGTAAGGAGGGGGAAGGAGGCTAAGCGAGGCGTGAAGCAATTGCCCAGATGAGCCGTTTGTCGGAGTGGGTGAGGTAGTTTGATGTATACCTAGATAGGTAGGTGGGAGGGGGAGCGTCGTGCGAGCAGCGGCAAGCTATTGAACGAATGCAAAGGTAACGACTAAGGGCAACGGATCAAATGAGGGCGCATAGGAGGATGGAGAGGAGAAGACGAATGTAAGAGGCCCCTCAATGGCCAATGTATAATTTCTTTTGCTGATATGGGTAGCAGCAAACGCAGGTCAACGGCGTCGTGGCGCAAGAGGGAGAGATCAAGCCACAAGACGGGTGGCTAGCGCTGTACAAGGTAGGCTAGGCAGGTGTCGGTCGGACAGAGGTGACGTAGATATAGGGTGATTGGCGGCGACGGCGGCGACAAACGGGCAGCGAAAGAGGAAGAGGCGATGGGAGGATGGAAAAGAGGAGGGAGAAAGAAAGCAGAAATGTAAGCAAAAAAAGAGTAGGACGAAATATCGGCAGACAAAAGGAGGCGGCACGAGTTTGGATACACTGACGCTACGCTACGGAGCACCAGGTGCGAGTACCCAGCCGGGCACAGGCTGTGCGACCGGGACGGGGATAGGCTGGGCTAGAAGAGTGGGAGGGGGTTCTCCCCTGGCAATGGTTGGTGGGCGGCTTGGGGACTTGAGCCTGGTCACTTCAGAGGGCTACAAAGACGAGCCTTGTCCAAGTTGAGAATCTAGTTAGCTTCGGCAGCTGTGTACACGGCATGGACTACAGACGGCTCATCAGCCAACGTTGGTTGGGTACTCTACCTAGTTTGAGGCACGGTGCAGCGTTGCAGCGATACATGTGCGAGCAACGGTACTCGTGGCGCCGGCCCAAGGTGTGGTGGACGTGCGCGATGGAAGAAAGCATATTCGTAATAAGTAGTTCGGCAGAGTGATCAAGCACCATGGTTCGACGGCCTGTTATTTTGTACAACCACGAGAAAAATTTTCCCGATTTATTCCTGTCCGTTCGTTGACTTTAGTCTTGCGCCGTAACTCGTCTGCAACTCGTTTGCGACTCGTCTACAACTCTCACCACCGTGCCTCACTCAATCCCTTGTTCGAATTCACCCCGAATCTCGAGTACCAATTGGCGGTGCAGGGGCCACCCGGTGTGCCAGGCAAACCATCCCATGCTCGCTCGAACACGCGCCGAGAGATTTCCCACGGGGCAATGGTGGGCTTTTCACCCCTCGTCCACGTTCGCTTGCGCCCCAGGTGCTTGCGCCGAATTTACAGGGAGGCAGCCACTACAAAAATCCACTCTGCCTCCACTGAATTAGCCCGCTGTGGGCGGCTGCAGATCTGTACCTAGGTACCTGATAACTATTATGGCAAATTGCGAATTTTCCTCCAGCAAATGAAGAGAACTTGGAAGCGATTGATGATTATTGCATCCAAATTTGAGTTTGGGCATCTTTCATGGTCTTATTTGTTGATGGCAAGTGCACTTCCCTCCCCCTCCTTGCCTCCTTGTGCTCTACTCCAACATAGCGAGTCCACACTATTCGTACACTGAATCATTGCATAACCTAATTGTCAGATCTCTCCTCCCAGAGCCTTTTTCTTTTCTTGTTCTTGTCCTCCCCCTACCCCCAAACTCGGCGCTAAAACTACCTTGTCCCATCTTGGCTTCTTTCAGGCCAGTGCGTCGACATGCAGCGTGCATTCAAAGGAAAACTCTGGGAGAGAACTGCAAGCACCAGTGGGAGCGGCCGCAAGCCGTCCATTGTGCAGAAACGAAACGCCATCATGACTGGTCTTGATAATACGGCAATTGCTCCACTGCTGGCTGAACCAATCCCGCTGCTTCTGGCTGAGTCCAATGTCGCGCATAACGGCGTAGTGGAGGAAAGAGATGAACAGGGGCTACATCTTGCAACACGCCTCAAGACAATCGGGCAAAAATTTAATAAATGCTCTTCTTTAATTTAGGGTTTCTCTTGGCTCGGCATTGATCTGGATTCATCATGCCACAATGGTACGTCTGTATCACCCAACTCTCAGTAATAATAGCCAAGTCCAACCCTTGGGGAGTACTTTTTCTCAGTAAGAATAGACAGCAACTCATTAACCGAGCCAATAAGCGATATCCTAGTCCGAGACACGGCGCTTCGATTCACCTATTTTTGGGCCGCTTCATGCCTGTCAGAAGAAGAAGAGAAGAAGAACAGAAGGACAGAAAACGAGGGGAACGCACACCTGCACCGGCACGTCCGGTTACCGGAAGAGAGATGTGCCTGCGCCTACGCCCTGCATCGGATTGGAAAATAAATTGTGGCTTCTTCGTTTCATTTACATCAAACATTCTTGTTCGTTTTTATTTTCGCGAATAAAATCTCAAATACTGGAACATACATACATAGTTGCATGAATGCCACGACATCCAGCATTGGCGCCCCTTCCCCCTCTCTTTCATGCAACCCTGTCAATCTCAAAACAACGGGAGCCAAGGGGCCCATGTCACCTAAAGAAAAACAATTGGGCACGATGCAAACGAGACGACTTGATGAGGTTGATACCAGTACTTTGATCCTTGCAAAAATTTCCGAGCGATCATGGGTGAGAGCGCTAATAACTACTTAGGGGAAAGAAACCTCATACTTTGAAAAAGCCATCGCGACTTTTTTCTCTTCTGCCACAGCGGGAGGATCCGCACTCATCCCATCCCCCATCGCAGAAAGCTTTTTAGCAGAAACCGCCCCCCCCCCCTGCAAGCTTGCAGCAGACTACTGCAGGAACCAAAATGTGAATGGCACGCTGCCCTGCGGACAAGGACAAGGGGCCATCATCCAGCCCAAGCAGCACGACGACGCAGCGAAGCAGTGTCACGCGGTCGTCAGCCAAGTCGACGCAAAGAAATAGGAGGAAAGGGGCAAGAATAAACCAAAGGGGGAAAAGAGTTTCTGCCAGCAGGGCCTCGTCAGCCCCGAGCAGGAAATCGCCCGACCAGTAGCATCGCATCGTCCCGTATCACCGTGCGTACCTGCATAACCATGAGGTGGACCACACCACCACCACCACCAAGATACGTACAGACCATCATTACCAGCAGCCAGTCAACCAGTTAACCAGTACACCAGCTATTGGAGCTAGCGTCGGCGGCTACTTACCCTGTTCTGCCCATTTTGTCCAAGAGGTCTGCCTGTCGCCTCACGTCCATTTCGGGTGCTCTAGGGCTCTTGATGTACACACGAATCATCAGCTTATACGTGCATATAATAATATTGGAGAGTCTATGTTCGTTCTGGCCCCCTCTACACAGATGAAGAAATGAAGCCGAGATGGTCTAGTCTAGTACATGTACAATGCCCCCCCCCCAAAAAAACTCCATGTATAAAAAGCAACACGTCTTTCCTCCACTTCCACAACAGACATTTACAAAAGATGCTTAAGATCAAGAAGACACAAGAATGACAGCCCCAACTAGCCGCTAAAGACGTCGTTTTGCAGCTCAAGCCCCATGTCCTGCGCCATGTCCTTCATCCGCTGCTCCATGACGTCCTCCATGTTGCCGCCGAGCCCAAGCCACTGCCGCACCTTGAGCACGTAAAAGGCCACGTCCGACGCCGTCATGACTGCCTTGAACAGGACGTGCCGCCAGGCGTTGCGCACACGCGCCCGCCACCCCAGGCTCGTGTCCCGGAACAGGCTCCCACTCGCCCACTCGCCCATCATCTTGATGCGGTTCACCGGCGACCCCATGTACTGGTTATTCGCCTGCACGATGCGCATGTTGCGCCCGATAAACAGCAGCTCCTTGGGCCACTTGTCCTCGTCCGCGAGCATGTCCCGCAGCCCTTGCTTCATCTTTTGCTCCATTGCGTGGTGCCGCTCCGCCGCCGTCTTGCCCTGCATGTCCTTGTTGAGCAGCGCCTCGCGCGTCGACTGGCTGCCGCCCTCGTACGGGCGCATCAGCGTCGCACTGGCAAAAAAGTCCGCGCTCTTGATACCCCACTGCGATGTCACCCGCTCAATCGTCGCATTGTCAAACGTCATAAGCGCCTTCCAAAACTCGGCGTACTGGTTGCGAAACGTCGGCGACATGTACACGTACAGTCCGTGGTCGATGAGTACCACCTCGGCCCGCCCGCCCGGCAGCCGCCGGACAAAGACGTTGCCAGGATGCGGGTCGCAGTGCACCACGCCCCATTGGAAGATTTGCGCCGCAAACAGGTCAGTCACCGTCGCCATGACCTCCTTGGTCGACAGCCCCAGGCCGCCTTGGCCCCGCGGGCCCTTCCACTCCTGCCGCTCCGGCTTGAGCCGGTCCTGGTTTGGCTGCGTCCGCACCTCGCGCCGGATGGCGTCCATGTCGACGTCGGGCAGCCGCGCGCGCGCTCCAGGCGTGCCTTTGCCCCGGCCGCCCATCCACCGGCCCGTTATCGACTTCTTGTCCCAGAGCTGCACGCCCTCGATCCACTCGGCCGTCATGACGCGGCGCGAGGTCAGCTCCGGGTACGTGATAGGTATGTAGACGCGGCCGCGCATGCTCTTTTCGTTGTAGATGAGATCACGCATCGTTTCCGAGTTTTTAGCTTCGTTGACGAAATCGGTCTCGAGCTCGAGGCGTTCGGCCACGTACGGAATCAGGCTGTAAAAGGGAATGTCGAACCATTTCGAGTAGATCCAGGCGACGCTCCTATTGGCCGTTAGTATGCTTGCCGTTTTTGACCCTGCTTAGAGTAAGACGTACTTGAATGCCCACAGATCCCATGAAATCTGTTTGGCAATATCCCGCTTCTGGACTTTGATCGCCACTTCACGTCCATCTGGCAACCTCGCCCAGTGCACCTGCGCTACACTCGCGCTGGCCCGGGCCTTTTTCTCCATGACACCGTACCCGGGCTTCCCCGTGAAGCTGACCCCAAAGACCTCCTCAACGCTCTTGCCAAAATCCGCACGGATGACAGCCTCGACGTCATGCCAGTCGTCCTGGGGCGCATCGTCAAACATGCGGGCAAACATTTTTTGAAACGCCGGCGGCAGCATGGCGCTTTGCATGGCAATAGCCTGGCCCATCTTGAGGTACAGCCCGCCGTTCTCGCGCAGCAGCGTGGCCATGCGCTCCGCGCTGCGGTGGTGCAGGTCGGCAACGGAGCCGCCGAACCAGGGCTCCGCCCGGAAGTTGATATTGTAGTCGAGCGCGACGAGCAGCGTGGTGCCAAAGGTACGTGCTGTGCGCGTCAGGCCGGCCGCATACACCTGGTTGTCGATGACGTAGACGCCGCCCAGCACCGCTGCCGTCCAGAGGAAGCGCCTCGTCCACTTGCGGCCACGCTTGTACTGCTTTGCGGCTTGCGGACGGCCGAGCTCCTGCGGTGATGGGGGCCGCATCGGCCGAAAGGGCCCGCCGGTCTGGGCGCTACGTCGCGCGAGCCATTGTCCGCCACTTGTAATGGTTGAGGACGGGAGGCGAGGCACGCGACAGCGGCTGCTGGCCGCTCGGCCCAGTATGCGACTCTGGAGCATCCTGTGGAAGGATGTGAGTGTGTGAGTGTCGATGTTTGTTTACGGCGTAGACATGAGGGAGGGGAGGAGGTGCTTGAGGGAATGGCGGGCTGAGGTTGGCAGGCTTTAGTATGGTCGGTTCTCCTGCTCGGAGAAAGCCTTGAGAAATGGACACCGGCGGCTTTTTGCGGAGACTGGAGTCCACCGCAAGGCCGAATCCGAATTTAACCGGCTTCGGGTAAAGAAAGAACTGTAGTCCGATACGTAAATGGACACTCGATGACATGAAACACGATTGGGATGTAAATTTCCAGCGCTTAAAAGGGAGTTTTCCGCTCGACTACGTACGTATAAAGGTGAAAGTTTATGTATCGTTGGTGTCGGGTAGCTGTTGTTTGGCGGAGAAAGATATCTGGTGGGACGCCACAACGCGTCGATGCGGGACAATTGCCCCGAAACAAGATCAACCGACTTCTCTAATAAAGGGGGGCACCGTGAATCTAGTGTGCTTATTGGTAGGGAACTTTCACAAGATTTTATAACTTGATAGGCTAACCTTTATAAGGAGAGACAGAGGATTATTCTCCGTTGTTTTTTGTGCGGACAACATTTTATGGGAGGTTCAAGTCCAAGCCTAGCTTTTTCCCTTCAACGACCTGCCCTGATATTCCAGGACAAACTCCATCAATGCGCCCGGCCGCCAAGGAACGCCAGCTGTGAAAGCCAAGTCGGATGCTGAAATACATCCTCCATGTTCATGAGATACCCCTGGCTCGCAACATGTGCAGCGAGAACGCTGGCACTAATCAAATCACCCCCAATATCGAAAAACGCCTTCGGCGACTCCAGATCCAGCTCGACACCATCTCCAAGCACGCTTCTCCAAGCTGTACGCAGAGTTTCCGTCTTGGCAGGTGGGCAGCGCTCAGCCAGCAATGTCTTGGCCTCGATGCCATTGACATGGACGGGCATTGAAAGTATAGTCAGCGAGCACCTCAGAGGAGGAAGCTCCTGCAGAGAATGCAGAGGCATGACAAGCCCACTGTGAAACTGCAGAATAGTTTCCTGCAGGTCCGCTGCCAATTGATGAGCCACATCGGCGGGAACCACGTCGCCGCGAAGCACATCTCGACATCAATCTTGTCTCTGCTCGAAACAGCAATGATGTAGACCTCGACCACATTGCCGACGTCAATTGGAGCCGGGCCCGAGCCTAGAGACTCAAAAATATGCATACGACTCGCCCAGGCTTCGTCGTCACTGTAGCTGTTATGGCGAATTACGGTGCCATAGTAGGCATTTTGCGACCAGTCCGTGCAGTTGCGCACAATTTCGCGAGAGCCAAGCTACGTAAACGGAATGCTAGCCACTCTTTTAGCATGTACGGTGGCGAGGAGATCCTATACCCGCCAGTCATCTTTCAGTATGACACGCAGCGGCACAACATTTACGCATGGTCCGCAGACAACCTCGCTAACAGCTTGGTCTCGCCCGTGCGCCAAAATCCCGAGCACCACATCGTCAATCTGCGATCTCTTGACAAGCAGATAAGCCCAAGCAGGACTAAGCACGGTGCAAAATGTGAAATATATTGAACGGAGTTGGCTGTGTGGAATGGATTTCGTCACGGAAATGTCCACACCGTGCTTGATATCGTGGGAGATGCTTTCGTTTAACTTGGTCACGGAGCACCCTTGTAGCAACTCACGCCAGAAAGTCACTGCTTGTGGTTTGTCAAGCCCGAAAATGGATTCTATGTGGGTAGTGAAGCTCGAATCAGGCTCTGAGCTGGCCTTGATGCCATCCTTGCAAACGTCCTCGAAAGTTGGCCAGATTTGACCCAAGCTGATGGCATCAAACTGCGCGTGAGACAGACGCAATACCATTCTGTACATATGCTGCTGCTCAGAGTAAATGATGTAGAACTTGGTAAGGGGCATACCAAGACCCAGCGCCTTGGACGACTCGCGTCGCAGCATGGCCGTCATGCACGTCTCAACATCCTCGTTCTGCTCTGCCACAATGATGGGCACCAGCTTCATGGAGCGAAGCACAACCTGCAAGAAGGACTCGCCCTCCACGATGAAGCCGGTGCGCACAATGTCGACCGTGACACCCGAACCGAGCACGCCTTGATCATACTTAACAAGTCGACTTCGGTGGAGCAATCGAAGGCGTGGTAGAACAGCATGCTTCGGGACGCAGAGTACGTCATGGAGAGACTACGCGCCTGCTCGTCCGTGACGGGAAGAACACTCTGCGCCTGCTGATCGCGGGAGCTCCATTTCTGTAGAATAGTCTCGAGACGCTCACTGGATATTTTGGATGGCAGCAACGGGAGGGGTACTTTCGGTGCACTCTCGGCAGGCTCATAATCTTCAATGCGCCACAGCCTCTGCGAAGCGTTAGATAGCTTCGGATGGAGGAGCACATCGGCGACAGTCAGAATGTAGCCACGCTGTTGCACAGCTCCGACCAGCCTCATCGCACCGATGGAGTCGCCACCGACACGCATGAAGCTGTCGTCGGCGCCGATGCTCCCCGTGCTGATGCCCAGCACCGCGGCCCAGAGCTCTTGCATCAGGCGCTCGGCGTCTGTGCTGGGTGCGCGCTTCTCGGTTTGGTAAATGTTGGTGGCCGTGAGCTCTTGCAGCGTGAGCGCTTCAACCTTGGTGCGCAGGCTCTTGCGGTCAAGCTTGCCAGTCGCCGGGGAGGAATACCGTCATGGTCACGTTGGTGGGTAGATACTGGGTAAGGACGTCCTCCAAGCCGGTTTGGAGCTTTTGCGTAAGCTCATGGACTGGTGTTGTGGTAGAGTCCAAGAACGCAACGAGGATGGGCTTGTGGCTTTGGGAGGGCTCGATGAACTCGACCACGACACCAGTTTCGCCATCGGCGCTGGCGAGATACTCCTGAATAACGTGTTGAAACCCAGCCAAAGTAGCCGTGCTGGTGGAGGATTGTGCTACTAAAGTTAGAATGGGTGACAATGACACCTTTGGGGGTCCCGGTAGTTCCAGATATGAACAGCACAAAGAGAGGGCCTTGAGGTGCGACTGTCGGCAACTTTACATCGTCCTGGGTTGCAATCTGGCCGATCTGCGTCTCGCCTACTGCAATGACAGGGCTTCCAGAAAACTTTGCCAGTCTCTCGGCAAGCTCCTGGCAGCCGGACGATGCGAGCATTAGCTGTGGCTGGACTTGTTGAACAATCGTGGCCAATCGTTCTTCTGACTTGGCTGGGTCCAAATCTGCTGATGCGCCGCCGGCCTTCATGACCGCTAACATCGCCACTGATGTCCACCTAGACTTTTCAAAGCAAATGGGCACGAGGGACCCTCCACGCAGTCCAAGTTCCACCAGATGGTGAGCAAGTCGTGTTGACCACTTGTCGAGATCTCGACAGGTGAACTGGCCGTCCTACACATGAATGGCGGTCGCGTGTGGTTGTCTATCCACTGGGTCCTTGATCAAGTCGTGCACGCAGCGGTTGAGGGTCTCTGGAACCGTCGCATTCCACTTCCAGATGTCGTCCAGATCCAGCGTGTTGACGGACGTCGGCCAGCTTAGCATGCAGGCTATCGGCGTTGCATTTCATCCTTAGTAATCTGCAGCTGCAGACATCTTGTTCCAGGTCGCAGATGACATTGACAGTATACGTATCAAAGGACCTCATAAAACCCTGCTCTTGATCGTCATCGCTGTCTGGACGGAACAGGTCACTGCCGATTCGGGTTTCTTCGGTTGTTTGCACGACGAGCAGCGTCTGGAACTGACATGCTGCTTTCGCCTCTGCACTCACCCGGCTGATTTGTGACAGGCCTGTCTGTTCAAACTCAATCATTTTCACGGCTTGTTCCTGCATGCCGATGAGGAACTGCGCAACTGTCTTGGAATGGTCAAGTCTGACACGGAGAGGGATGGTTGCGATGGCGGGGCCAACCATGGACTCGACACCAGGCACGGCCGCGCTGCGCCCTGCGATTGTTGCGCCAAATACAACAGTCCACACCAGTGTACTGTGCAGCGAGGATGGACCAAGCCGCTCTTATGGCGATGGAGGGGTTACATCAACCCGAGGCCAATGCAGACCGTTGATCTTTCGTATTAAGGACTGACTAGCAATCGGTTGGTAATTAAGGGTCGGCAGCGCTGGAAAGCTAGGCGCTTCTAAGCCTTCCATCTCGTGCGCCCAGAAACCCGTTGCTTGTGCCGGATCATTTGTTGATCATGTGGGAGACAAACCCTTGGAAAGGCACAGCTGAAGAGGCCCTCTTTGCTATTATATGCGTTTTCGAGAGAGTTGAGCATGGACAGTAGTGACCATCCGTCATAGAGGGCATGATGGATGGTCCAGACAAGGCGATGGTGGCCGGCTTGATGCACAAGCCGGAATCGTGTCAGTGATGTGCTCAGGCACATCGGCTGGAGTCTATCCTTGCCAGCTAAAGATTTGAGGTCGCTGGTATGTTCGCCATCGGTAGGCCATTCTGGCTCTTCTTGGACCACGACCTGCACAATGCCTTGTCCGGGCAGGTCGATGATACGTGTTCGCAGAATGGGAGTTGCGGCAACCAGACTGTTCCAAGCCTCCTTGAAGCGGGCAATGTCGATGATCTCGCGAAGGGTGAATATTTCCTGACCGACATAGTCGCCCGCGCGCGTTACGGTGAGCGCGAGCAAACCCTGTTGCAGCGGCGTGCAGGGAAAGACGTCTTGGATCTGGCCGGCGGCGACGGAGCAGAGCTTGGAAGCCTGGGCTCGGGCGTCTTCGGAGCTGAAGCCAGGCTGCAGAAGTGAGAACGGGGCGACTTCTTGCACCTGAATTTGACCGCGCTCGTCGATGCTGGCCGCCAGGTCGCTGAGTCGAGGGCTCTTGAAGACGTCTGCTACGGTGAGAAAGACGTTCTGTTGGCGCGCGGCCTCTGCGAGCTTCATGACGCTGATGGAGTCTCCGCCGATGCGTAGGAAGCTATCATCTCTGCCGATGCTGTTCGGGCTGATATTGAGGACGGAAGACCACAGGCTCTGAATTTGTCGCTCGGCAGCAGTTTTGGGGGCTTGCTTCTCTTGCTGGCCGGCGTGTGCGGTCAACTCCTCCAGAGTTAGTGCCTCGTCTTTGGCGCGCAGACTGCGGCGATCCATCTTGCCGCTTGCGGTGAGCGGGAACCCGAGGACGGGGATGAAAGCAGATGGCGTCATGTATACACCAGAATTGGCCTGGTGCCCTTGGAGGGCATAAAAAGTTCGACGACAACACCGGACTTGGCACTATCTGGGAGACACTTCTTAACGGCATGCTCGACTTCTCCTAGTTCGAGGCGTTGACTGCTGACCTTGACCTAGTTGTCCTTGCGGCTGACAAAGGTCAAGCTGCCGTCTTGGTGATAGCGCACTTAGTCCCCAGCCTTGTACAGACGTCCCCGCCGGCTTCCGCGCAGCAGCCAGGGAGGGTCGTCGATGAAGGCCGCTGCTGTCTTGTCTGGCTGGCCAAGGTAGCCTGGGCCAACCAAGGGTCCTTCGAGAAGAAGTTCTCCGACGCAGCCTACAGGCACCAAGGACGAAGAGTCTTGCGGATCGACAATCCACGTGCACACACCGACACCGACTCCGATGCTGCCGCTGACCATTTCAGGTGTAACACGTAATATCGTAGCCGTAGCCGTGTATTCACTAGGCCCGTACATGTTATTGACATGTTTGGCCGATTTTGACCATCGCTGTGCGTTTGTAGGCAGTAGTCGCTCTCCACTGAGGGTCAGAGTATGCAGTCTCTTGGTAGCAGCGTCAGGGAGAAGGCTCGCAGTGGTTGGAGTCATGTCGACGTTGGTAACACGGAACCGCTCCATCGAAGCCGCGAGATGGTCACGACGCTCATCTTGTGAGGGACCACACAAGCAGGCGCCGCCAGCCAGCGAAAAAAGAGCCAGTTGAGCCAGGCAGCGTCAAACGCATACGAGGCAAAGTCGTAGACCCGCGCACGCGGGGGAAGGAGAGAGCGTCTTGGTCCGCCATGCTCGGTCAATCGACACGACTGGAATCGACGTGGATGTGGTGATCTGACGTATTAGCCGGAGTCGACCGCATTGCCGAGTCCACCATCCTTAATTCTTAGAAAGCTGCTGCATTCCGTTTAGATACGGCACTCGCTTGTGCTTAAGAAAGGCGTTTGCCGTTGCCGAGATCAAACTCTTGCTTGCATGTCTGCTGCTGCATTTTGACATTTACGAGAATGAACAGTCTGGCACAAACGCGACGATAATGGGCCGATTGGGGACAGAGAAGGCGCTCCCGCGGGGACTGCGCTGTGACGTTCTCTTTCGGAGATTACAAAGAGCGTGAGGGCGGTGCGGGCTGCAGATGATAGACAAGAATCAATATATAGAGGAGTGACAGATGGATTAACTTGCTGTTTTGGTGTATTTCCCGAACATGCTGCAGTAAAGTTTCGTAATGAAATGGATGAAAAAGAAGAAATGAAAAGAAGAATAAATTAGTCTTTGAAAATTCATCTTGAACCACTGCAAGTTCGTTATAACTGAGTTCGAGGTGTGGCCGTCGTGCTTTGTGCAAGCGGGCGTTTGGCCGCGCCACCTCCCCCCCTTCGTTGGGTCTATCAGCCAGCCCTACATGTCACCTAACCCGAGCAAGTAACATGCAATCTGCGCTCAGCGGCAGATGCTGGATGCAGAGTTGGTCCGTCTTGTGATTCCTTCGCCTCGCTGACAGACTGGCCGGTTTCTTGGCATCAACAGGGAAATAAGAATTCAGAATTCACTAGCGTCGGATTTGACCTCTCCAGCTGCATCTGGACCTGCGCGCGCCCTCATTTCAAACCCATCGCCATACAGTCAAAACACAGCTACACCATCGATGTTAAGAGTGTCTTTGGGCCTTCCGTCTCCTCGACATGTCTCGACGGCTTCGACTTTACCTTGGTTTCTAAGGAGACGATTCTCACGATCCTGCCGCTAAGTCTGTTTAACCTACAAGTTTCCCGACAAACACCCGTCTGGCCAATGCGCTCACTAATGCCTGTCTGCAGTCTTCTTCTCGCTTAGGCGTGCTTTTCAATTGTACGAAAAGCGCCGTTTGCTTCGTCCCAAATGGCAGGATTCCGCGCCCGAGGATACGAGCAGCACATACAGCAGAGCTCTCTTCATCTGGCTCGACAGTCTCATGATCAAAAGCCTCCGCTCATCCCTGACTGTCGACACCTTGACAACCATAAATGACGACCTCCTCAAGGCATCGGAGCCATCGTCGCTCCTGGAGAGGTGGAATCGAGGTTTGAGACCTCCTTCCCACTCAAAAGACAGACGACACTAACAGCTCGAGCAGTGGACCAAACAAAGAAACACGCTTTGCCCTGGCCCTTTATCATGATATGGCAGATACTCGCTGCAATGCCTGCCCGACTTGCCCATACAGCATTCACCCTTTCCCAGCCATTCCTCGTACAAAGAGTGCTCGACTACACTGCCAAGTCCCCAACGGAATCCGACAAAAATGCAGGCTACGGCTTAATTGTCGCTTATGCCCTCGCCTATATTAAAATTTCTGTATGTCACGCGATGCCCACGCTCCTAATCACAACCTAATCCTTGTCCTATAGGTAGCATATGCAGTCTACAAGCTCAAGGTGTATCGCGCAAGTACCCTCTTCCGCGGTAGCCTCATCTATGTGATTTTCGACAAGACTCTTCAAGTCAGCTCTCATGCCGCTTCCGACACCGAAGCAACGAATTTGATGAGTGCAGACATTGACCGCATTTTGACAGCATTGGCGATAGCCTGGAGGACGTACACGAACTCTATGCCGGTCCACTGGAGCTGGGCTTGGCCCCGTGGCTTCTGTACAGGTTTCTTGGTGTGGCAATGTCGGCCTCGACCGCTTTTGTCATTGGTATACCCGCCTCGTTCACCGACTGTGTTGATGAGACCACGGCGCTGACCTTGCATAGTTTGCCTCGTTGGAAGCTTGCGGGTTGCAAGTGTTGCTGGTAATTCCCAAGCTCCATACTTGAGGCTATCGAAACTCGTTTGGAAGCAACTTCCGGTGCTCTTGGTGCATAGAAAGGCATTAGAATGACCGGCCTGAGTGGTGCCATTTCTAATGTGATTACCCGCCTTCGTCAGGAGGAGCCTGTGCCCAAAGCTCTCACCTCTGACGTGACCAAGTCCAAGACCACCATGGTCATTGGACCTGTTGGTTATGGCAAGTCTACGCTTCTGAGACTTCTCCTCGGCGAAGTGCCCGAGGTAGGAGGCTCTATTAACAGACAATTTCCCAGCTCCGCTGTTTCGCTGTTTGTGGAAAGCATGGAGGGCCTCGATAGCATTCGTGCCTACAACTGGTCGCACCACTACATGCAGCGCAGCCAGCATTGACATTCTCAACTCGTGGCAGAAGCCCTACTACCTGATGTGGTGCATCCAGCGGTGGCTCACCTTGGTCTTGAACCTAGCGGTTGCTGCGGTCGCTATCCTGCTTGTCGGTCTCGCAACCAATATTCGCGGAGGCTCTACTGGTTTCCTTGGTGTCGCACTGTTCAACATTGTCTCGTTTATTCAAACACTCCAGCTGGTCGTCACGGAACAGACACATCTCGAGACGGCCATCAGAGCCGTCAGTCGTGTTCGTTCATTTGTGCTCGGAACAGAACGAGAGGGTGCCATTGGTGAAACGGAGGATCTGCCCAGCGAGTGGCCCAAGAGCGGACCAATCACGTTCATAAACGTATCTTCCTCGTACGAGGCAAGCCTGGGACCTATTCTTCAAAATATCAACCTCGAGATCAAGAGAGGTGAGAGAGTTGCCATCTGTGGCCGCACTGGCAGGTGAGTTCACCCAATCTCCTTTGACCTGGTTCTTTTTCTGATTCAGTTACAGTGGCAAGTCGTCTTGCGTCTCTTGTCCGTTCCGCATGATCGACCCGGATACTGGCTTAATTCTGATTGATGGAGTTGACATTGCCAAGGCACCGGATTTGGATCTACTGTCCCATGGACAGCGACAACTCTTTTGCCTGGGACGTGCCATGGTTTACAGCGGCCGCATCTTGGTTCTGGATGAGTTTTCAAGCAGGTGCGTTGATCTACATTCCAACTATTGATGGGAATACTAACTTGCTTTACAGCGTCGATGTCGACACGGACGACATGATGCACCGCATCATCCACGACGAGTTTGAAGGACAGACCGTGATTGCGATTGCGCACAAGCTGGACGCTATTCTCGACTTTGACCGCATCGTGTTCCTGGACAAGGGCACCATTGCCGAGATTGGCGCTCCTCGAGAACTTTGGCGGCTGAGGGTCGCTCTTCCGAGCCCAGTATGAAAGTACTGCCAATTAGCTCGCTTTTTGACATTTCCGGGAGCCAAATAGCCGCATGATTGAGAAGCATACAGGCGTTTTTGTCTCTTGATAAAATGCACATTGTTTCAAAATCTGTTTTGGATAAAAAGAAAACATATAGAATAAACAAGTTGTACATGTTTGACTCTTTGCTGAGCTGTCATGTCGGGTTTGAAACGCGGACATGTTTCTCCAAGCTCGCGCCGATTTGATGTCATGTTTGAGACGGCCTAGAGGTAGCTTCTAGATGCCGCAAGGTTTTGAGACATTGAGGCAGGAAGATGATTGGAAAACAATAAAAATGTGACGGTATCGAGAATGACGAGTAAATAATGCAAGGATCGATTCAGGATATATAACTACAGAGACAAACAGCCAACTGGCTCTAATAATATTAAGAAATACAGCCCCACGCGTGGGCACGGCACATTGTCAGCACCCGGCGCGCGTTGGCCGACATGAGACATGTATGCATGACGGTGACGTATTCGTGTGCTCACAGCCAGAAACTATTAAACTATTAAACTAATGGATTAATTAACATGTTCTTGACTAACTTACTGCGGAGACGTCTCTAGGGCAATCAGTCATGACCACTTTGTCCTGGTGGGCTGTCTTGTACGGATTACGGGTTGCAGATTTGACTCTTGCCGGGAACTGACTCTGTCAGAAAAGACGAGGCGAACGCAATGTATGGAGCCGCATGAGAAGTCGAAGCTCACGAACTCGGATGAGGTGTGCTTTATTATAATAGGTGATGTTCCTGCGAGCGGTATTTGCATTCTGCGGCTATTTGACAGCACCACGAAAAGCTATTCGAGAGAACATGGGAAAAAAAAAAAATTACGCGAGGATTATTCGTCTCTACCAACCGTAGATCTATGAAGTATTTTTCTTCTTCTTTGACATGCAAGATTATGAGGCGCAGCTCGCCTTTTAATCTTGCCGTGACGAGCAGCGAGGTGGGCAAAACATGTGGACTTGTGTCATTGTTATTATTGGTAGTATGGCAGGGTAGGGGGGAAAGGGTGGGTGGGTTGTCCTCGACGACGGATCGAAATGAGAGGGGAGCTTGGGAGGTGGGAGAAAGCTGAACCGGGATATGTACAGAGTTACTGTGTACATGGACCAATATTCTTGCTTGCTGTTTTGAGTTTGCGGGTATCTATTCACAATGGAGAGGGGTTTTTTGAGTTTCTCGTTGCATGCCGTGGGCGAGCGTGGCTCGATGAATCAATGATGTGCGTCAAGTTAGGGTGCCCGCAAATTGGGTGGCAGAACGAGACGGAGAGGAGGGAGGGAGAGCCTTTCAGGTCGTCGTCGTCGTCCACGTCGTCGTCGTTGTCGTGAGCAGGCTGTCGACTTGCGTGCCTGTTGGTGGCGGGCGTCCACAATGACAAGCCCACAAGAGGTATGGGCTGAGGGGATGGGTGGGGGGGAAGTGAGTAACGTGAAAGGCTGGGCGCCGCCTGGCTTTCTACAAATTACCATTGATGAGCAAGCAGTGAGGTGTGAGCCAAAATAAAATACCTACGGATCGTGGCCCAGCGTCACACCGTCGTCTCATGCATCAGGGCTGTGATGGCTGGCGAGGTGCATCATGGGCGAGGTACACCGAGCGGGCGGGCGGCCGAGCGAGCGGGCGGCTTGGGTTTTGGATCGGTAAATTATGACTGGGGGGATATAACTTATCAAAATAAATCAATCAACGAACAATGCCTTGAATGAACACGACGTTGTCGGGTTGACGTCAACTACGTACAGTACAATACGGAGGGGGGTCAATAGTTGGGGGGTCGTGGCGGCCAAACGGCGTGGAATTGACAGAGGATGCAAATGGATATTAGCTGCAGCTCTTGCAAATTACCTTACCTATAGCAACGCGGCGGCCTGAATGATGACAATGTGCAGCTAAAAACGTGCTACCAAGAAATGGCTAGACTTATCATTGCAAGCACCAAGTGTACCTAGGTAGAGCCTTGGAGCTGGGTGGCGCTTGTTATATTGACGCAGCCTGCAGACAGCCACAACATTATAGCTTCCGTGCCCAACGAGCGATTGTAGTTTCAATTGCCAACATGTTTTACTCTCACACGATTACTGCCCATACTCGCCCGTTCTTCTCACTCCCACGCTGTGCTGTGCGATGAGCATGCAGCGCAATTGTGCAATGTGCAGCGTCGTCATTCCATCGCTAACAAGGTAAATATGTACTGATTAGGTACCCCAGCGATAACTTACAAGGCTGTTGCATCCCGCCCCTTGTCCATGCTAAAACACGCCAACGCTTTTCGACCATATGCACGACAGCAGTGGTCCATGCGAGCTCTTGACAAGCAAGTCATTAAAAGCAGCATGCAAATCTGATCCCAGCCTTCCTTTCAGCCCACATTCTCTTCCTGCGCGTGCCTGAATTAAACCGCCTCCACTGCGGCGGACGACTAAACCCAATCAAGGAACAAGCCAGCAAGCTAAAAACAGCACTGAGTCCACTCTGCTGCGGGAACCACTGGAAAGTCCGCTAAAAAGGGCAATCAATGCAACCAACGCAGTGCGTCTTGTCCAAAGGGTACCTCGTGGGTACCTTTGCCATGCCCGTTCCGTTTTCCCCATCCCCCCGGTCCCCATCGTCCTCGTCCCAGGCGCCCTCCAATTCTGGAATGCCGCCCGCCTCACCTGCACCTTGCATCATTCGCACTGCAAGCGAGTGTTTGATCGCCGGCTCTTTCTTGCCTGTGCATCTTGCATTTGCGATCAACCTCGGAATTTCTTTTTTGCAAGATTGCTCTTTTACTTCAACGAACCGTTGCTCGTCTCTCTCGAACTCGCGCCGCTGAATTGTTGCTTGGCCAAACCACAAAACACCTTGCCTACAACCCACCTCGGGCTGGACAAACAAACGCTTCTTTGACCCCCTTTCCGCGTCGCAAACGTCGATACTCGTCCTCGATTTTCTTCGTCCTTGCCCTTCTTCTATACGCGACGACAACCTGCTTCTACCGATGCGCCGATAACTTCATTGCTGAATCCTCCCCCGCCCTTCCTCCTTCTCTCTAGTTGCTTCAGGCCTTTCGGCCCAGTCAGCCAACGCTCGATACCATGCTTCGACCCGCGACACCGCTGACGGTGCTGCTGGCCGCGGCCTTGGCCCTGCTCATCATATCCGTCATATCGGTGCCCGTCACAAAGTCCATCTATCTCGGCAAGGCAGACAACACCATATACGGCGTCCTTGGCAAATGCACTGGCGACAAGTGCAGCAGTGCTGGCCTTGGCTATGATGGTTAGCACCGCGGCGCAACTGCCCTTCAACATTCTCTTTACTGACAATCATCTGCAGTCACCGCCGATGGTTCGAGCACATTTACCATGCACGAGTCTGTTCGCAAGACGCTGTCCAACATTCTCATTCTGCACCCGGTCGCGGCCGCCGTCACCCTTCCCATGCTGATCATGGCTGGAGCTTCTCACACACACGCCGCCGCCCACTCGGCCCGATACCTTCTAGTTCTCTTCATCCTTACTCTCCTCGCCTTTTTAATCGCCCTCGTCGCCTTTGTCATCGACATTGTCCTCTTCCTCCCACACATGGCTTTTGGAACTTACCTCGTCCTCGCCGCCGCCATCATCCTCGCCATCAGCGCCATCGTGACATTTTCAATGCGTCGAAGCATGATGGGTAGAAAGGCCCGCAGACAATTGATTGCTGAGAATGCCGAGATGAGCGGCGAAAACTACTACAACCGCGAGGCCTCCAAGCCAGTCGGCAGCACCATTTCCAGTGTTCCTGCCCCGCACACGACCATGTCCGGCGCAAATTCCGGCGCCGACGGCTTGCCTGTGTTTGCCTCGTACGAGAGCACCCGCCAAAAGGATGACCGAGTTAGTGACGAGCGCATCCCACTTACACAGGTTGGCACAGCGGACCGCCCCCCGGGAACAAACAATAACGACCTCGCAAACCTTGGACCCTCGCGCTCTGCCTCGCGCGACCGATACGGAAACCAGCCGGTACAAGGGGACCCCTACGGAGCCCAGGGTCAAGGATATGGTCCCAACGGCCGTCCCGGAGGTGGAATGCCTGGCTATCGTGGAGGCGGCGCCCCGCGCGGTGGTCGCGGTGGCTACGGTGGCTATGGCGCGCCGATTCGCGGAAGAGGGGGCTATAACCGCGGTGGTATGGCGCCTCGCGGCAGAGGCGGTCCTCATGGCCAGCCGCGAGACGGATATGGCCAACCGCGAGACGGATATGGTGGCCCAGCCATGGCGGGCGCTGCCGGAGCAGGAGGTGCCATGGCTGGAGCTGCAATGGCCCGTGGTGGCCACCAGGGTTACAACAGACGACCTTCGGCTCCCGATTCGTATAGCGCGTATAACGCCTACAACAATCAGCCAGCCAACACCCAAGGAGAGTATGACAATTGGGCATCGCAAAGCAACCCGAGCTACGCAAACACCGAAGCGGACCTGCCGCGTGCCGAATCGCCGCCACCGCTCCCCACCGAAGTTCTAGCTCCCACGGGCCTAGCTTCCACGGAAGTTGAACGGCCTGCTGAGTTGGCTAGCAATGTGTCGGATCATCATGGCTATGGCGCACCACCCATCAGCACGACCCCTGGGAACGATGCCGATGCTACCGGCATGGTTCACATGCAGCAAGGTCACCCTGCAGGGCAGATACGCCCCGGCTACGTGAGCGACGGAAGCAAGTACAGCACGGACGAGTATCTCCCTCCACGCGCCGCCTGGAACCACGATTCTGGCAGACGACCCCCTCGGGACCAGTCTTCTGTTTACGGCGCCGATCGCCGCTCCCCAGCTATCAACTACCGCGAACCAACCAGTCCTCTGGCGGCCGGTCCTAGTACCCGTGGCGGCTATTACGAAGACGTGGAACCCAGGTACGAAGCCTCCGGACCTCATCCGGCCCTTGTTGCCTCGCCTTCCGAGCCCGTGTACGAGGATGTGCACGTCATGGATGGAGCACGCAGCCCGGCGGGATCGGAGCGATCCAACTTTACGTCCGTCTCGCAGCGTGGTGTCAACCCGCGCTGGAATCCACACCAGCATCCCATGCCGAACAACGGTGCCCGTCGCGTGCAGCAGCAGCGCCAGGACATACTCCTAGACAATCCCGATTTTCAGCTCGCAGGCGGTCGCTCCGGGAAGCTCAAACATGGCAACCCGTCCGGCCTAGTCCCTGGAAGCGCGTATCCCAACGCGCCGATGTAGGGAAGTTGCTGATTGTTATTTTATACTTGGAGCGTTTTTGTCTTTCGTTGAAATTTTCCATTTTGTTTTGGATTCGGATATACGGGGTTTTTTCTTGTTTCTCTCTACAATTCATCGGTTGGACTTGTTGCCGAGTGGCACTCTTTGAAGAAATGAGCACTTTTTATATATAGCTTTTCTTCCCTTGTCGCTCATTTCGGATGTATTATTTTTCTTCTCCCTCAAAGGGCCTTTTGGCTGTCATTTGGTTATGGTATGGATGACCATTCAAGTTTTGATTTCGATTATGAAGTGTGGCAATGCATTGCAAGGACAGGAGGAGGATGCTTGACGAGGGGCAGAGACGGATTTGCGCCGCCAAGCGCGTGCTGCGAGGCTTACGATAGGACAGGGTTGAACAGGTATGGCTTACCATACAAGCGCGTAAAAAGTGACGATAGCGTCTTTTTTTGTCAAGATAGGATATCTATGTGGTATTATATATAATGCAACAAAAGTGTTATATTTCAAAGCGAGGCTGTCTTGATGAGCTGGCTGTAGTGTGGAGAGAGGTGCGTGTTTGAAGGCCCGTTTGCATTGGTGACGTGGGAGGGGAACTTGGGCGTCAATGGTCGCAGGTGGCGGCCCGCGTTTGCAGTCACAATTTCTCCTCGTCTCTCGATTCTGCATTCTTTGGCATGAGAGATAACCTTTCGCGCGACGAGACTCTGTTTCGGCATCATCAGTCCATTCACTCCCTATGGTCGGAATCTTGCGCGGTGCTGGCGACGGAATTCACACCTGACGAGATACGTCCCATTCACTCAGTTACTTTGTCCACAATCTATTCATCTTAATCTTTTGCCATTTCCCTCTTCTGCCCTTTGGAATCAAATCGTTTTTTGGACATGGGCAGATGAGATGCCACTCATTTATCCTCACCCTCTCCTTGTGTACATTTGAGATTCGGATTTTTCAATTTTTATACTTTTTGGATTCATCAGGTACGCATTTTTCCTTGATTCTGCTGCTTTGTTTCCTCGCTCCGTTTTCCCTTTTTTGGTTACCCCGTGGAGGGGCTGCGGACTCGAGGAAGGCGCGCTTTCTTCTGTCCTGACCAAATATGATCTGCCTAACTTGTACCCTCTGCCTGTCTTTTTCTGCTGCAATAGTGATGATCATCTTGTCCCAGTATTGGAACAATGATTCATCCCGCATGTACACTACACTGATTCCTTGGCATTCTTGGGTGCAATTTCTCTATCCATTTTCTTGACCTTTGGAGATTGTGTTGGAGACGAGCGTTACTCTTTTGGCATCCCCGAATTTGGCTCCTCTAATTCAGGCTTTCCCAGATCTCTTTCTTTGCTTCAGCCTATCTGTTCGACATTTCTGCCCGGCTATTTAATCGAGGAGCAAGACCTATCCACACGCTTGAACAAACAGAAAACAGATCAGAGAAATCTCAAGATGGAGAAGCCATCACCAACGGAGAGCATCTCTCCTTCCATGGCCAGCGGCTTGTCTGGCCAGCAGGCTCAGCCTACCTACACGACGGCGGGTACCATTTACAACCCAAACTCTACCCAACCCCTACAACCTCCCACCAGACGAGGTCGATCGCTCAAGTGGACGTCCGGCGGCGCCTATTCCGACTTATCCTTACTGCCACGCTCCATGCTTGCGTCTCTGCAGGCTAAAAGCAACGGCCGCAACTCCCCGTATCTTGCGGCTCAGTATACGCCCTTGCAGCAAAACTATGATCGAGCGGCCAACCCTGTTAGCAAGAACGGCTACTTTGATGACATGTCTTCCCGCTGGAGCACCACCACGGCCAACAATGCCCACGAGGCAGATGAGAGCATGAGTTATATTTCCAGTGACAGAGATCAAGACGGAGATGATGAAGACGAAGACGAAGATGACGGATTCGATAATCTCATGGTGAACATGACGGTAAAGTCGCTTCAAAATCTTGCTTCGTATCCGAACCCCATCCAGAAGAAGGCTCAGAGAGCCCTCTCGCGCCCGGCGAAGCCGAGACCCAACCTCTACAATACTAATGCTGCAACCGACATGTCACCCCAGTTTTGGGATTCAAGAGCAAGCCCTGATACATTATATGATCGATCCTGGATCAAACCACGACTGTCAAACTCGGACTCTATAGCATCGCAGTTGACGGCCAAGGCTGAACTGCAGAGCATCACCGAGAGAGGTCGGCATGAGGGAACGAGCCCGCCACCCAATAGCGAAAGCTCCGAACCGAATGCTGCCTGGCTCACGCAAATGGCTCTTGGTGCCCCAAGACCCCTGACGGCCGGGCCGCCTGGACAGAGGCAGTACCGCGCATCAACATTCAAATCGACCTTTAAAGCATTGAGTACCGAAGTCAGGGCTGCAAAGAAGGTGGAGGACGATGCGTATGCTGTCACGGCACGGGTGCTGCAGCACGCTGGCATTGACGATGCCCGTGGCAAGCTCGAGGGCTCGTTGACTCGACACGAGTCCGAGACAGCTTACCACTCGCAGCTTTTCCAAGACAGTCAAACACTCAAATCTGGCTGCCTGAATGGGAGCTATGGTATTGTAGGATCTCCTGACAGGAAAGTCTATAGAGGTGATGCGAATGGATTTACAGCTAGCGACGCGATACTAGCACGGCCTAGATGGGGCATGCATGCGTCGTATGCTGGTGAGTTTTCTCGCAAGAACCCCGAGTACGAAGCAGCATTTATCGCGTACATGAAAAAGATGGACAAAATGTGGTACCATGGCTGCGAGAGACTATGCAGCGAAGAGGCACGAGGCACTGACGGGGCGAAGAAGATGTATGCGGGTGTGATTGGTGATGGACGACCGGGTTGGAGCGGATGGAACAGGCACGCGGAGCTCAATATTGTAGAAGCTAACAAGATGGAGGTGGCTGAACACGCCAAACCGCTTCTCGATATGGCCATGACCAATCTGGAGCGCAGTCTCGAGGAGCTGTTCAAACAGCGTCATGGGCAGTAGGGGTTTGGACTGTAGCTAAAGTCGGTGTGGGAGTCGGATGGACAATTATAGCTGAATAAAACAGATTGTACTAATGCACTACGCGTCGTCAGCCTGTGATATCTTTGTAGAGGATCATGTCCGAGAAGAATAGCAGGCGGGAAGCGATGGCGGTCCAGACGTGATGGAAGGTTCATGGCCAACCATTTAAAAAGGGATGTAGGATAACAGTCATGACAATAGAGATGGGGTTTATATTGTTTTTGTGCATAGCGTCTTTTTCCTTGTTCCCGGCCACAGCCATAGACAACCGTGTTTAAGACACGAATCTCTATTTGCACTAATACCCATCAGCACAGCTTGGCGGGCGATAGAGACCAGACGGAAAGGAGACAAGGTTGATATAACTTACTAAGTTATGGAGGAGGGAGGGAGTGGAGATGAACTAGGGCGAATAAAGGTCAAGCTCTGCACAAGGCGCACGCGGCACGGCTAGCGGGGCTTGGCAGAGGGTTGTTTGGGAGGGTACTCGGTAGTCTTTTTGGAATTGACGATTTTTTGTATCGTGGACGATGGGGCAAGGTACATGTAAAAGGGATGAGGGAGGCATGTGGATGAGTGGAAAAATTTATGCGTCTGGGTACTTTTGATGGTGGGCTGACCAAGGAAACGGGGAGGTCATTTCCAGCGTTACAGGGGATGATGTTGGTTATTATTACCTATGTGGTGTACATATGCGGAGCGCATGTGAAAGTCAGCGGATGGATGGAGCAACTGTAGAAGCCTGCTGGATGAAGGCGTCCTTTTTGCAATACCATTAATGAGGACGTGAATACTTGAAGAGAGTCAAATGCAGGCCAGAAAGAGAGAAAAAAAAAAAAAATACTACGTAGTATAAGGTGGTAAATCATAGATTGCTTGCTGGGATGTACCCCTGAAGTCGGAAGAGGTGGAAAGGGGTTGCAGAATAGCGGCCCCGCTTGCTGGGCTGATGGTCTCGTGCGCG
Source organism: Beauveria caledonica (assembly GCA_030777785.1). Lineage (NCBI taxonomy): Eukaryota > Fungi > Ascomycota > Sordariomycetes > Hypocreales > Cordycipitaceae > Beauveria > Beauveria caledonica. The sequence goes on along the minus strand of JAPFSE010000490.1, from coordinate 16,507 downwards.
CTTCCCAGACACAGAAGGTGAAGACTGAAGACGAAAGGGGTCTTTTTCAATTTGCCAGTCATCATGGCGTATTTTCTCTTCTTTTCTTCTGTCTCGGCATCTTGAAAATTCTTTCGAGTTGTGCGTCTTGATAGAGCCCGTGATTCATGCACGCGTGACAAGGTCGTATCGCTAATGTGGGCGCCCCCATACAACCGGACTACCTATTACCTAGGTAGGTACCTACCTACCGAGTTCCTTGCAGCTTTTCCCTCCTGACCAAGAAAATGACAGCTGCTTCCTTTTCTTCCCTCTGCCATCATCGCCGGCGCGACGACGACAACACACACTCAATCAGCCTCACCTCGGTTATCTGCCAACAGTCGCTTCCTCTCCACTCGACGGCGTTTTCTCGTCGAGGGTTTTCTTTTTTTCCCGTCCTTCTTTAATACAAGCCTCGCTGGCCCTAACTGCATTTTTTCCTCTGCTAGTCGCACACGCATCTCGGATTTAATTAATCGCTTACCCCCTGATTTTCTTGTCCCGCCGTTCCGCCCCCACAAGAACAAAACACGACGAGAAAAAAGGCCGCTCCGTCACGATCCGCGCTCCCGAACCCGCGTCTTCCTATTCCTCCTTGACCAACGATACGATAAAAGAAAGAAATCGCCCGCCATGGTCTACATTCGTCATAGCGAGCTGCCGGCGCTGCGCGAGTACAAGTACTCGTCAGTGGACCGATCGCTCGTGTCCAAGTACATCCTGAAGCCCTTCTACACAAACTTTGTCATCCACCTGTTCCCGATGACCATGGCGCCCAACATGATTACGCTGACGGGCTTCGTGTTTGTGGTGGTGAATTTCCTGACGCTGCTGTGGTATAACCCAACGCTGGACCAGGACTGCCCGCCGTGGGTGTACTTTAGCTGGGCCATCGGCTTGTTTCTCTACCAGACGTTTGATGCCGTCGATGGCGCGCAGGCGTAAGTTTTTCGGGGTCTCGCTTTGCTCGGCGCTTCTTGCAAAAGATGGGCTGGTTTTTAACGGCGCACGTCGAGCGAAGCGAGGAAAAAAGAAGAAAAATAAGAAGAGAAGAAGTGCTGACAGTGATGTAGTCGTCGTACCAAGCAATCCGGTCCCCTCGGCGAACTCTTTGACCATGGAGTCGACGCCCTCAACACCTCTCTCGAAGTCCTCATCTTTGCCGCTTCCCAGAACATGGGCCAGGGATGGAAGACGGTCGCCACGCTCTTTGCCTGTACGTACACACCTCGTATTTGTGCTGTCGCCATCAAACACGCTAACCCCCATCTCCAGCTCTCCTCACCTTTTACGTCCAGACCTGGGATGAGTACCACACCAAGACACTCACGCTCGGCATCGTCAACGGCCCCGTCGAGGGCGTCCTCATCCTCGTCCTGGTATATGCCCTGACCGGCTTCCTCGGCGGCGCCCACGTCTGGCAGCAGAGCATGCTGCGCGCTTTTGGCTTTCCCGACAACATGGGCATCCCCATGTCCATCTACAACCTGTCCTTTACTGAGTGGTACCTGGTACAGGGCACCATTGTGCTCGTCTTCAACACGGTCGAATCGTCGCTCAATGTGATGCGCGCGCGTCGTGCCCGCGGCGAGAACTCGCGCGGTGCCCTCATCGGTCTCGGTCCCATTTTTGCCGTCTGGTTCCTCGTTGTCTCGTATCTCAAGCAGCAGCCCGTCATCCTCCGCAACCACCTGGTGCCGTTTGCCATTTTTGTCGGCCTCGTCAACGCCTACTCGGTCGGCCGCATGATTACAGCGCACCTCCTCAAGCAGAACTTTCCTTATTACAATGTGCTCGGCGCGCTGCTCATGATTGGCGTCGTCGACTCGATGGGACCTATTCTCGCGGACCGCTTTGGCTTTGGCTGGCCCAGCGCTCTCGGTGACGGCCCTTACCAGGTTGCCTATGTGTTTTTCATGCTCGGCACGGCATTTGGTGTCTATGGCAGCTTTGTGGTGGATGTGATTGTCACAATTTGTGATTACCTTGACATTTGGTGCCTGACTATCAAGTTTCACCATGTCGAGGACGAGGCCGTCACCAAGGCTCCTGAGCCTGCGTGGTCCAAGACGCAAAAAACGCATTGAGTACGGCACATGCGACTTGCACGGAAACAAGAGACAGGCGAAAATGGGTTGCTTCAACAAGCACATGGCGAACCTTTGTGTGTTATCGACGCAAACCATTGAGAACGAGAGGCTGTATTAGGTAATTGATGAGAGGGGAATAGAAGAATGTTAACGCGAGTGTGCTGTGGATATTGCATTTGACTTTTTTTTCTTCTTCTTTTTACACCATTCATTGTTCCTTTGGAATCCGGGAGATTTGTTTTTGTAATGCTGTTTTTGCGACTTGAAATTAATTTGCATGTGAACTTTGTTTCTTTTCAGTTAATTGCATGGACGGGATGTGGACAAGAATGACGTGAGGAAATGGTGGAAGGGGGGTGGGTGGGGGTGTAGGTGTGGGTGGAAAGAGAAGGAAGTTGAGTTGTGGGCGTTGGATGGGACAAGTGGGCGTTGAATTTGTTGATACATTCATACTTGCTCCTTGTTTCTTTTATTTTATTGTTTATAGATGATGATATTACAAAGAAACTGACTTTCTGTACATGAGCGTCCTCGGAATAAACCCACTCTTTCGGTCAGCACGATCGCTTTTTACGACGTTGAAGCTACTAGATACGGATACTTTCCGTCATCCACTTGGTGTCAACTCTCGCCCCCATCATTCACACCTTTTACTCGGGAACAACTCTTGCCGAAGAAAAAGAAAAAAATAGGCTATATACTGTAAACTCCGAGCTACCCGTGTGATGTACATGTTGTAAAAGTAAAGGAGAAACATCTATGCAAGTAAATCAGACTGGCATTGGCAAGCCAACACCAGGAGCAGAGTACAAACATCATCTATAAGCATTGTAATCAAAAATGGTTACGACCGGCCCGGCCCCATTTATCCATTCATTCTTTCCTTCTTTCTTTCGGCCCCTCCTGTTCCCCACCTGCGCCGGTCCGCAACCCCCCACGCTTTCTTTCTTTCCTTCCTTCCCCGGCCGCATTTCCACAAGAGCAAAAAAAAAAACAGTGGTGCTTCATAGCAAATCATCGGACCCGCTGGCGACGCTCTCTATAATGGCCTCGAGAATAGCCGATTCGGGGAACACGGGGCCCTGGCCGTCGCAGCGCGCCTTGTCGCGCAGCCTCTCGCTCACCATGCTGATATTGACGAGCCCGCGCTTATACAGCTCGTGGGACATAATCATGTCCCAGGTCGCGCCGGGGGCGAGCAGGCGCTCGCCGTCGTCGCCCATGATGATGCGGTGTGAGGGCGACTTGGTGGCGTGGTCGCGCAGAAGGGATGCGTAGAAGTCGGTCGGTCGGTATTCGGTGGGGCCGTTGATGACGGGCGGCGGTGAGGCGGCGCGGCCGCCGGCGCCGGTGCCGCTGTGTTGTCGTTGGTGCGGGTGCGGGTGCTGGCCCGGCGCGGACTGGTTGTTCATGCTGGATGTGGCGCGGAGGATTTCGTTTTCGGTCGACACTTTCTGGAGATGTCGTCGCAGACGCTCATTTTCAAACGAAGCCTGCTGCTGCGAGGTCTCGAGGTTGGCGAGCTTGCTTTCGAGATCCTTGACGTGCTTTTCTTTGCGTTCGCGAAATGCGCGTTGCCTGTTGTGTTCTCAATCATCAGACCAAAACCTCGTCGAGTCTAGCCATTGCTTGCACGAAAAGAAGAAGACTCACGCTGCTCGATTTTGCGCCTTGCGGCGTGACTGTGCGGGCGTCAAGTCGTCTTCGTCCGAGTTTACCTTGCTCGCATCGGGGCTTTGCTGCTCGGAAGGGCCAGGCATGGGCTGCTGATGACGGCGCACCAGCTGCTGCTGGGCGGCGGCAAAGGCAGCAGCATGGTGCAAGTGCGCGGCGGCGGGCGGGCTGGCGGGAAACGGCGTGGTTGACAGGTTGCTGGGCGGTCCCAGGTCCGCGGCGCCGTAGTCGAAGCTGGCAAAATCCTCACCGGCGAGAGCGGCGTCAAAGGTGGACTGCAAGTACACGCGCCAAGACCTGTCAGTCAGCTTCCTCGGTGACTGAGAGCTTCTGGGGGAGGGGGAACAAGATGACGACGTACGTGTGGTGTTGATGCGCCTCCTACTTCGTTTGGACCGCCCGCTATAGCGTGCGAGGTCGTCGTCGGATGCATGTCCTCGAGGAAGCCGTAGGGTTGCTTGCCGGCGGCGGCGGCGGCGGCGGCAGCAGCTTCGGCGCTGTCATAGTGATAATCAGAGAAGAAGTTCATGGCGGAGGGTGTGTGTGTGTGTGCGAAGACGTCCAGGTGTCGCCAAAGCAAATAGTCCCCCATCAAATTACAGGTTTGCTGGGATGCGTGGCAAGATCTGACGATGGCGGGATGACGGGGAAAAGATGTGATTGCGGGATGGGGATACGATGTAATGGGAAATAAGATACGGAAGGAAAGAAAAAGAGGCAAAGAAATAAATATATAAATGAAGAGAGAAGCTATGAGCGTGGCGGGAATCGATGCAAATGTCAGGGTTTACCATTGATTGCCATAGCATTCGATAGGGCTGGCCGAGGTTGACTTACTCAGTAGGTTAGGTCAGGCTGGTTAGTAAATGTTGAAAAGTCTAGATTGCTGCCAGTGCGAAAAGAGGGAGGGGCGCCGACGAAGCGCCTCGAGCGGTTCAACGGGTGAACGGCTAAGCCGAGCTAAAAGAGCCTGCTCCAATAAAAGGGTGGGGGTGGCAAAGGCCAACAACGTCAACTAACAAAAGCAGCACAAAAAGAAAAAAAAAAAAAAAAAACAGCTATGAATGAAGAGATGGGAGTTATTTCGCAGGTGTAACAACGTAAAATAGACGACATGGTAATAGAAGAAAAGGGCGGGTTTTTGGGTCTTGAAGTTCCATTCCAATCTGACATGGAATCCTTGAACCCGGCCGTTTGGTTGAGGTCGAAGCGCGAGGCTGCTACACAACGTCTCTAGCTCTAGCATTATTGGATTTTTTAACTTTCGTTACCTTGTTAGGCAGGGTCCATATAACCCATCTCCACCGCGTCGTTTTCAGGTTAGCGCGATGACCAGTGGGGAATATTAATCAACAGTAATCGCCAACTTGTTCTGTCAGTCAACTTACCTAAGCCCAAGGCAGCTTCCACGTCGGGCCAGAGAGGCTGTGTTTTTGCTGCGATTCTTTTTCGTACCTTGTTTTGCTTACCTATCTTACGAGATTTGCGAGAATCATCTATGTACGAGAATCATCTATTTACGAGAAGCATCTAGCTACGAAAATCATCTATTATTAATCGCCTCCTTCTATTTGCATAGCCTCCATGCTTGCATCGCCTGCATTGGCCTACCTGCATTTGCCTGAATAGCCTACTTGGTTACATCTTGCTTTGCATCGTCTAAAACGTCTAAAACGGCCCCTTGGTGGCCCATGCTTTTTGCTCGGCTCCTGCTTGCCGGGCTCTTTTCTTCATCTGACTAGCCCCCGCAGAGCCAACTGCACTAATCGTCAATTATACGATAACCCGGCTGCGCCCCTGCCCAAGGTGGGCATTTCCTTTGTTATTTATTGCCAAGGATGTTTGAAAAGTAGCGGATACGTTTTTTGCTGGTCAACTAAATAGGTTAGCCTTCCGTTACCTCACCCAACGTTTTGGTGACGTGCGTGGTGTCAAGGGCAAGCTTCTAGTGGCCTAAACCTTATGCCGTTGTCTAGGTAGTGCCCCCTGAAAGGCCTAGCGGGCTGGCGTTAGTCCGGACAAGGCATAGACTTGCTGCTGACGATCGCCGATGGCGGCTTACAAAACGGGGGTCACCCTTTACGTCAGCTACCTTACACCCTACTGTGCAATTAGCAAAGGGGCAAGCCAATGACAAACCTGAGAAATTGATTAGATTAGCAACCTGACAAAAAGAGAAGCCCCTCGGCGCGAGATTAGTGAAGAGCTGTGGTGTGCGTGCGTGTGTCTGTGTGTCCCTTGATGAGCTGCTAGCCTGCTACCTACCTTCGCTAACGCGGCGATAAGCACTCGCACCCCTTATCGGAAGACCCAACTTGAGCAACCAATCAAGAGGACACGGTACGATAAAACGGTTTTTTTTTAAATGCCGTCGGGTGTCACGCGCAACGTGCCATGGTAACCTTCTGCGTCTGAGCGGAAATACCTCTTCCACTAAGTTAGTAAATAACGATAGACGCGCAAACAACGAGCCGTTGAGCCAAGCTGCCATCTTTTTGATCTTATTGCCGTGGGGCGTCGTATCTTCGTATATTGCTTGCCCGGCTCCATTCCGTCCAGGCCATTGGTGAATGGAATCACCAGTCGTATCCAGTCCAAGGTATTTTCAGGAAAAGATGCTAGGTTGGTCGGAGGGTGCACCCCTTTTCGCCGACTCGCTCTTATATAGGCCGTCTGCTATACTAGTCTGCCGGCAATCGACTGAAATGTTAAAACAAAGCAATGTCATTTGTCGCCTCAGCCCTTCCAGGCCATCTTCCATGATCGTTCTGCCGCCGCTAACTCGGCAGATATTTTGGAAAAGACGCCAAGCCTCGTCGAGGATGCCACCCTTTCCGTTGCCTAGTGCCTATAGGTCTGCCGCCACTGGGGCAAGACGTTTTTCCATATAGATGATAGCTTCGTCGAGGTTGCATCCTTTCCCTTGTTTAGCTCAAGCCTCCTGAAGGCTCGTATTCTGTGATAGGTAGTCTGCAGCCTCTCGGCGCAAAGTCTCTATCGAGATGCTAGCCTCGTGCGAGACGCACCCTTTCCATTGACTCGCTCCTGAAGTCCATGTACAATCGTCACTCCCGATCCGGCACGCGCCTTCTGCCACTGACATCATGGTATTCTTGGCGATCCGTTTTTAACGATACACCGGGCCTGTGCTTTAATTTACTTGTGACTCAGCTGGAGTCAAATGAGACACTAACACAAGTGGCCAGTTCTCTCACCTAGTCACGCCTCACAATACACTCCATCGCAAGCTGACATGGTCTTGCACCTGCTTAGCATTGTCACCGAGAGTTTCAAGGTACTTCAGTGACAATAATTTCTATATATTCATGTATTCTTCGGGTTGCCTTGCTCCTTGGCATCTTGGCTAAAACGGTACAATAATACGCCGAACCTCGGCCGTAATTACATTCCAATTCAGCCAGAGCAAACCAAGTACAAACCTACGTGGCCAGTTCTGTCAGAGTCACAGCACACTCTATCGAAATCTGTCATGACTCTTGTACCAGCTTGGCATCGTCACTGTGAACTAATTTCAAAGCGGTGTGGTGACAGGAAATCTCCATTTATTCATTTATTCATTTACCCTTGTCTATTCTCGACACTCCGCCGTCTCATCTACGAAAACTCTCCACTCACGGCGTCAAACGCTTCGGCGTGCGTGGGTAGTAACTGCACAAGTGCACGCTGGGCAGGTTGAGATACCACGCTACGACACGGTCGAGTCCAATACCACCGCCGCCGTGGGGAGGCACACCGGCGCTCCGAAAGACGTCGACATACTCCTTGATGCCCGGGCTGTCCGGGTCGACACCCTTCTTCTTGATGCGCGCCACGAGCGTCTCCGGGTCGTGGATACGCTGCCCGCCAGACAAAATCTCCTGGCCGCGCATGAAAAAGTCGTAGGCGTTGGTGACCTTGGGGTTGGCCGGGTCCTCGAGCGCGTAAAACGGCCGCGCCTCCTCGGGGAACTTGTCGAGGATGTAAAAGTCGGTCTGGTACTTTTCGCGAATCAGCGCGCCCAGCGCCTTTTCTTGCGGCGTCGACATGTCCTCATCGTCGGACACGTTGCGGTACTCCTCGGGGCCTTCGGCGCGGAGCAGGGCCTGGCCTTCGGCAAACGTGAGCCGCACCTCCTTGCCGGGCTGCGGCAGCAGGAACTCCTCCGAGGGGTAGACGGTGCGGATCAGGGCGATTTTCTCGGCGCAGCGCTCGTTGAGACCGCGGAAAATGTACAGGAGAGTAGTCTCGAGCATGTCACGGACTTCAGTGTAGTCCTCTTCGATTTCCATTTCCAAATCAAGACCGGTAAACTTATTGATGTTAGCAACGCTACCGTGGACAATAGATGAGGTCATCGTACCTCGGTCATGTGGCGGGGCGTGTTTGAATTTTCAGCACGGAATACGGGACCGATGCAGTAGACACGCTTACGACCACCAGCAATCTCAATCTGCTTGTAGAACTGGGGCGACTGTGCCAGAAACGCCTGCTTGTCGAAATAGGGCAGGCCAAAAACGTTGGAGCCACCCTCGGACGCGGCGCCAATCAGGCACGGAGGCTCAAACATGTTGAAACCCTGCGAGTCGAGGTACTCGGCGAAAAGCTTTCTGGTGGTCATACGCACGTCGGCAATGGCCTGCTGCACGGGCGAGCGTTTGTGCATGGCCGGGTTGTTGAGATGAGTCGCCATGGACGCGCCGGGCAGCACCGCGCCCGGCTCCAGCGACGCCGCCTCGACAGCCTTGGTAGCCTCTTCAACGGCCGCATCGGCAGCGGCAGCGGCACCAGACGCAGGCTCCTCGTCGTCAAAGTTGGCGACGGGGCGGTTCGACACGGCGAGGCCCATACCCAGCACTTCGGGCCCCTTGGCGACCAGGTAGCACTTTGTAATGTGCAGCTCGTAGTTGGAGACGCGCACGCTCTTGACGGGTTCGAGCGGCTTCTCGATGCGGCCCTCGACGAGCACGAAGCTCTCGAGGTTGAGCCCGCCGATCCACTTGACCATTTGCTTGCTGACGGGCGTGCCCTCGGGCGACGCCGCCACCACGCCCTGGATCGCCCAGTCGCGCTCCTCGCGCAGCTCGACAAACGCCATCTTGGCGCCCTGCATGCGCGAGTTTTGGATCCATGCTCGCAGTTTGATCGGCTTGCCCAGCAGCGACTCGTCGACGTTTTTGAGGTTGACGCGTGGGCTCTCGACCTTGGTCGCATGCAGTGCCGGGCCGTAGCTGTCTTTGGCCAGGTCCTCCGTGTTCCCGGCGGCAGCCTTTGCGGCGGCCTGGTTGGCCTGGTGCTCGGCCGCGCGACGCGCCTTTTCGGCTTCCTTCTTGGCCTTGGCTTCGGCCTTTTTCAGAGCCTTTTTCGAGGGGCCCGCCTCGCCAGCCTCGCCAGCCTCGTCGCCGCCAGCAGCGGCAGCAGCGGCGGCAGCAGCTGAAGGCTTCTCGGCGGGCTTGTTAGCCTCGGGGGCAGGAGCGTCAGCCATATCGGGAGGTGCGCGTGCGGTATCGAGGGCTTGTTTCTTCTGTGACGGTCGAGGGCGGGGTAGGTCGTCTGCCTAAGCTCGAGTCGGTGTCGTGTCGTCAACGGATAAGGTTGACTCAATCGCCAGCTATCAGCCAAAACAAACGCTTTTATCTACCGTCAATCGAAGCGGAAGCTCTGGTGGTGGACAAGAATGATATTTTAATGGCACAAGTAATTGTGAGAGTAGGAAGAAAAGAGTCATAAAATCTGGAGTTTTTTACCCCGCCAACCCACCAAAAGCAGGCCACCACAGCCGCCCAGTGTCATTCTTCAAGGTGGGGCCGGCACAAGCTCATATGCTTGGTCGGCCTGACTCCAGCAAGCCGGTCTCGGTCCTCATCGTGGGAGAAATCATGGAAAGATTGAATTACATTCATGGTATATTCAACGCTGTAATTAGTACCGCTCCCCTTGCGGTAGAATTCCTAGCCAAATACGCAGGCTATGCAATGACCAGCTCACAACATGTGTCTTGCCCAACGCCACCCATCTCGCTACTCAAAACATGTTGGGTAGAGTACCTAATACAATAGTAAAGAATTGAAAAAAAAAAGGAACAAAAAACGCTCGGAGAGATAATGTAGTAATGAGAAATAGAAATATGGTCCGTCGTCGCTGAAACGCCTCACACGGTGCTGTCCCGTTTTGCCCTCAAGGCAGACCCAATGGCTCACCCTTTTCACAGGTAAAAAGGTTAATGTGATGGTCGCCTCGCGCCGCACATCCTAGTATCGGGCGGTGCGGATGGAACGCCGTCGCTGAAATGGGCGAACTGCGGCTCTGCTGCAGAAAGCTCGAGTACGGCTCCAGCCGCGAGAGCTCTGCTCCGTCGAGATTAAAGACCTTTACGGAATGCGTCGAGGTGCCGCTGTACATATTAGTATGCATTTGTAGCTGCAGATAATTATCAACTTACACTGCAAACACGGGCAAGTGTTCGTGCGTGCTGGCGGTGCGCAGAGTGTCTCGCATCGTCTGGAACGACCGCAGCGCCTTGTCCATTCGGATATCCCAAATCTTGACTTTGCCATTTCGGCTGGCGCTCATCAGCTCACGCTGTCCACCTCGCTGCATATGAACAGCTTTGATCCATTGGCGGTCTGACTCATCCTTCCACTTGCGCACCATTGACTCTTGAGGTCTCATACGAGTGTCAAAGACACGAACTGCTCCGTCGCCAAAGCCGGCCACAAAGATGTCGCCAGTCATTTGATCCGAAGTAAGCGAGGTAACACACGATCCTGATCGAGCAGGAATATCCATAACGCACGTCTCGCTTGCGGCATACCATACCCGAATGACACGCACATCGCCTGCAACCAGGACGCGACCCTTGACTTGCTGCCAGTCAAATACCATGCCCGAGTTTACATTGCTCGGCACCATGTGCGTAAGTGCGCGCCATGATGTGGCCAGCTCAATTTCTCCGTCGGAATCGTAGTTGCGGTAAATTCTAATGACCCCGTCCGATGACCCCGTCAACAGCATTGCCTGGTCGTCCTCATTGATAAACTTCATATCGCTGATCCTGGACCCTTCAGGATTTCCGTTGGAGAATTTGCCTAATCGACCCTGCCGTTTCCAATCCCACACCATGACAGTGTTGCCATCATCAGACACTGCCAGATGATCTTCGTATTGATGAAACGTCATCTTCGCGGGCTGCGCGCCGTTATTCACCATGACAAGCTGGTTGTTCCAACGATGGCTGCCTGCAAATTGCTTGAGCGGTTGGGTTTCACGTAGGATTGTCTCGTTCCGTTGTCTTCTCCAGAGTCTTTCGTTGTAGTCTGTGCTGCCGGGTTCGTCTGCCTCACTGTTCTTCATCTGGGGCTCCCGAAAGTATTCAGTTGACCAGTCCAAGAACTTGCTTATCAAAGGCAGGGTCGGCGACTCTGTCAGATCTCGTTCCTCAAACTGGCCGGAAACAGGCTCGCGGGCGATGTGGTAAGTGGCAGGAGTGCCAAAAGTATCATTCTGTTCAGGAGGTGCAGAAGCTTGATCCGGAGGGAGGGGGGCACCCGGGGATCTCGGCGGGGCAATCGACGTCACGGAACCAGAAGGGGTACTGGGCCGAGACTTGTCCTCGGTGCCGACAAATGATTGGAACAGCAGGCTTGCAGTACGTCTAAGCAAACCTGGTGATGGTAGAGGGGCCGCGACAGGCGCGCCATTTCCGCTCATGAGGCTTCTTCGCTGATGAGCCGTGGCCGCACTCTTGAAAGTGGCGCGGTTCGCTCTCCTTTGAATTTCTCGCATCAAAGACTGAGCCTGTTCACCAAGAGGTGAATTAATAAGGGCTTTATGCATGTAGTCAATGATGATGGTAGCCGAACGCTGGACATCTGGATGAGGGTCGACGCTCAATATCAGAGCGTGCTTCCAGCAGGCCATATAGACGCTGTTGTGAGAAAGTCCATGGGCGGTAGGCTTGATCGTGCCATCCTTGTTGCGGTTTTCGGCGCGTGCATAGTGCAGTCCCATTTTGTAGTCATGGCTGTCATCCTGTGGAGGGAAGAGTAGATAATCCTTTTCTTCCAACAGCTGTTCATACGCCGTTACCAAGAACTTACTTTCGTAGCGCACAATGAAGTGCGATAGGAAGACTAAAAATTCCTTGCGCACCATGGGGCTGCCATCAGTTCCCATGTCCAGGATTGTCCAAGCAATCGATTCTTCGATTTTTGCTACCTCTTCGGTCAGGTCTGGGATGCCGAGGAATGTAGTCATGGCATGAATGACGGCTGCGCGCACTTCACAGCAAGGATCTTTAGTGAGGCATGCGAGCGTCACATAGGCATTTTCTCTGATACCACGCCACTTGGCCTCTGGAAGATCTTGCCACAGCTGACTGATGCATAAGCATGCCCACTGCCTCAAAAGGTGATTCTCCTGATTTTGGATATGTGTCAGGCAGTAAGTCATAATGTCCGTTTGGTTGCAGATCACCTGGCCATTCTGATAATCCTTGCACAGCATAGCCAGGATAAAGGCGCACATGGCCTTATGCTCATCACTGTCGACGACTGGCAGTGCCTCGGTGGGCTTGAGTATCTGCGCGAAATAGCCATAGCCATTGTCTTTGGCAAGGTCTTGTTGGCAGCTAATATCAACGGCGATGAGTCGAGCCCAGATAAATACCATGACGGGCTTCAGCTCAGTCGCTGCCGACTGGAGAAGCTTCAGCACGTATGGAAAAATTCCGATGCTGAGAGCTAGTTGCACCGACCACGGGCCCAAATCAAGGAATCTGCCGAGAAGAATGAGAGCACGAACTCTATGTTGCTGGCTCAGGAGTACCTGCAGGACCACGGGCAATTGATCCGGTGGCTTTTGGGCTACTGCATCCCCGCGCGTCAGGTAGACTTCAAAGGCAGTCAGTTGTTCGGTGAAGAAGGTCGAGTTTTGGTACTCGTATTCGGTGCCGTCGGTCTCCTTCTTCTCGAGCATGGGAAGCTGAGCCAACGCCATGTCCACGGCCAGATCCCAAGTCTCCCAGAGAGGGTGCTGATGCGTGTCAGGAAGCTGGGGATATGACTGAGGGTGACAGCGATAGACCATCATGACTCTCTGGGCGAGCAAAAAGTTACGAAAAAGGGCGGCAACCATGAGATCTTGGCGGAAAAATTTTCGAAAAAGATCCCGAGGAAGCGTAGTCCAAGCAATACTGTCCGTAATGGCTGTGAAAATCCAGTTCAGCTCACCCAACGGGGTTCGTCGCTCCTGCAGACGTCCCGGAAGCTTCTTGGCGCGCTCGGGTGTCAAGACGGTCTTGAGGGGGTTTTGAAGGACAAAAAACCAGAGAGCCATTTCAATGGGAGTGGTGAGACAGGCCGTAAACAAGTCAGCGGGGAGTAGAGGGTTAGTCGGGAGGTTCTCCTTGGCGGCGCAAGCAGCCAGATGTATATAGGGGCGGAAAGCCGTCTTTTCGTAGTGAGGATCACGCTGAGCTGTCTCCTTTTCCTCTTCTTCGTGCTTTTCCACGAAGCGGTGATAGTTGTTGAGGATATTGCCGGCTTCGGAGCAGTCCCAGACAAAGATGGTCGGTGCTTGCAGCCAATGCTGAAGATCATATAGTGATACCGGAATATACTGTGTGTAGGTCTTGTTGAAGACCCAAATCTCACCCGAAGCTGTAGGCTTGGGAACACCATGGCCGTTGTAGTGAAACAGGACGCGCTCATCTTTGGCGTTTCGCCGCAGAGAAACGCAAAACTTTTTCGTCTCTTCAACGGAGGGGTCCAGATACTGCTTGTAGCGAGCTCTGATGGCCAGCGTTTCGTACTGAGACTGAAGGGCTTTGCCGATATTCTCCAGAGCCTTTTGAGCGGGCGGCATAGTAGGATCGGTCCATGCCTCGAGCTTGGCACCTGGGTTCGTTTTGAGCTGGTCGGGGGGCTCAACGCCAATGTTAAGGCAGACGGCGAGAGCCGCAGAAACGGTTTTTAGACGGTCCCTTTGTCGCCAGTCGTGGAGCTCAGACTGAAGGGCCTTGGGCTTGCCGGTCGTGTCGTGGCGCTTGTCGGTGAAATACATGCACCAGTTCTAACAAAGTTAGCACACTCGGGTGTCCAGCAGCTATAGCGCGCAAACATACGGTGGCGAGCTGTGTAATGATATGTTCGGATTGATAATGGTCTTCGAAACCGTGTCTAGCGCCCCATTCGGGAATTTCGTCATCGTCTTGCTCCGAATCGTCTTGCTCTTGAGGCCTAGCGTAGTCACTCTTGGAGCGCATGAGCATGGGCTTGTTTGGGCGTTGTGGGCGCTGCCTGGCCATGTTGTCTCCCATCTCGGCGCTGGAGGAGAGGCCATTTTTGCGGCCGGGCGCGGTGGAAGGGCGATGATCTTGGGCATCGGGGCTGTGATTTCGAGAGTGATGCTGCGATTTGAATCTTGAAGACTCGCCATTGACGCTGCCAGGATTGCTGCCATGATTGTGACCGTTGGAAACCAGGCCGTTCGTGCCGGCTCGGAGAGTCATAATTGCTCCGCAGAGACAGTCGCGAGGGGCACACGGCTATTGAGGGCTTATTGTATAAAGATGAAGTGAAGTCGAACAGTGGTGCGGCCGACAGTGCGCTCGCACCCGCCACTTTGTAATGGGAGTGCCGCCCGCAGCAGCTGTTGGATGGGGGAATCTGCTAAAGGCCGAGATTGAGCGTCGCAGACAGGGATACCATAGCCAAGTGCCTGGATAGAAATATGTCTTTGCGTCCGCACAGGCCAAGACGAGGGCGGCAGGCGAAGTTGCCGGTCGGGTAGATGAGGAGGGAGGGCGGACGGACACAGCAATCGCAGGTGTCGGATGAGCAAGTGAGGCGAGCGGAAGTGTTCTGGTGGAGTGTGGAGTGCTGAAGGCTGGGGCGGAAGCACAAAGGATGCACAAAGATCCACTTTGTGCATCACTTGCACAACCCCAGCCTCACCCCGAGTTGGCTGAGCCACACACAGGTGAGAAGCGAGCGCCACAACTCTTAGCCTTGGTGCCTGGCCATTCAGAGCCGTAGCTTTTTCTGCAAATCAATATATGCGACAAGTAACACGAATTTACTAGCAAGCGAGACATCACCAATCTTTCAAGTACACCAGCAGACCAGTTGTCAGCTAAAGTAATCAGGCTTGGGGACGGTGGCGGCAGAATGGGCGTGAAGTACAGTGGCCGGGCATTTCCTGCTGCCTACACGGTAAAGTTATCAACAGTATCAGTGACGTCCCCGTTCTTGATGGAATAAATTAGACGCGCTCGTGTACGTGGTACGGATCACCTATTGATTAACCGAGAGTCTGGTCTCATGAGCACCACCTTGTCCCACAAGCCTGTTCCTGTTGCTGTCCCCCCAAATTATCAGCCTAAACTCTCAAAAGTCCTTACTGCCCTGCACGATACGAGGCGCCGTGGACGACGGGTGGCAAAGATGACAGTGTCAATTCTTACCGCTCTCACGATTTAGTCGGTGAAGGATATGGAGATGCCAAGTTTAGCTTCGTATGCACGTCTCGCGGTCAACGCAACTACAAAGAACTACTTTCGGTCTCCCAGTTCCTACGCGACACTACCCTGCTCCTGAAGAAATCGGTGCCAGGAACGATTCTCAGCTCTCAAAAAGCCAGACCAGAGATGGACGTCACGGAAGATTTCGCCCGCGAGTTTCCAAATCGTATGATTCGGAAAGTGCTTCGCCTTCAAATCATGGACCTTATCCAGCCAGGCAGTGGCCTTCCTCACCAAAAATGGGACACTATGAGGATCCTCACTGAAAAAGCCATTAAAATACCAGCACGGTGCGTAGCATCGACGACGTCCCAGCGCACAAACCTAGCTACGGCTTGCACAAAAACTCGGGGCTGTCTACGCGAAAAAGGATGAGCCGATATTGGGAAACTTTTCGCCCTTTGCAACCGATTTCTGCAGCGCCGTGATGCGTCAGAGCATATTTATTAACAAGATGGCCAAGCTGGATTAGCGCAGTCCCTCGGCTAAGCCGACAATGCAGCACCTCATCAAAAAGTATCAGCGCTTCTTGTTCATCATGGCGGGCTATCCAAACCAGACGGTTGTGCCGAATCTTGATGTTGACCTTACCTGGCACACGCATCAACTCAATCCTCAATCCTACTATCAACATACCGTGCGCAGAATGGACAAGTTCATTGATCACAACGATAAGATTGACAAAGGGAAACTCGGAGAAGCGTTGCTTTTACTACCAAAAAGTATCAGGGGTTTTTTGGCCAGGTTTACAGCGAGTGCACTTGCTGGTATTGCGAGAGTAAGTCGATTCTAATACTCAAGGCTGTGACCCAGACTTACATCAGCCTCACTAGCTGTTAGTTCATCGTTGGTCTCCTCTATATGTTCGTTCCTCAAGACCAAGGATCAGAAAGTCTCTGAATATTTCCGTACTTCTGGAGCTGCAAAGCTATACCCGCCTGACAGCTCGGCGGACGTTTTCGCATGGCGCCGATCCGTGCTCCGTCGGCGCCGGGGACTGCCGGAACTTGCGGCTCGGGGGCCGTTGCGGCAGGAGCCTGCGGAGGCCCGGGGGGTTGCTCCAGTGGCGGTCGGGTAAGCGAAACTCAAGATATGGATAGTTCGAGACCAGACGCCCATCGCTTCTATAGGGTTGCGGTGCTGCAGGTGGGTGCTCCAATGGTGCCTGCCGCGGTGCTTGTGGCGGCGGTGGCGGCGGCGGCGG